>SNQJ01S0007717.1:13726-43217 GCA_010110895.2 Picea sitchensis
GTTGTCTTAGGACAGTTTACAAATGATTTTTGCAGGTTTTCATTTAAATATGTAATCTGTAAATATTGTACATTTGTAGTTCTGTTGATAATTGAACATTTAATTTTATAGAATTATTGCTGTATAGTTTAGGTAATAGACTGTATATATGTACTTCAAATTTGTTATTAGTTTGCTTTAATTGTTGTTTTTATTTAGATTAGGTCCTTAGTGTAGTTTTATTTTGTTTTCCTAGGACTTAGATCGGCCAATGGAGCCGCTAAACTCGTCAGGGTGGATCATCCCAAACAACTAGCGTTATTTAGACAACCCCGGACCGGATCCACTCTTCCAGTTGGCGAGCATTCATTTTCGCCCTTCAACAAATGAAATGATTGTTGAAAAATTGTGTAAACATCAATTGTATACTTCTGAAATTTACATCTGTGTTGAAAAAACTGTTGTTTGAAAGAAGTTAACTGATTTCGATCTATGAGTAAAGCCTGTCACGATCATCTATTATCTTCTTACGCTGTCCCTGTTCCTTAAGGGAATGACTCTGAAAGATGTCTCACTGCCTTAGAAAGTTGGTTCTGTAAACAAACCACCTCTGGATCTTAATGAAGGACAGTTCTAAAAAATTTTGTTGAGGTTTGTAAAAAAATATGCTAAAATATCATAATTTTCAGCGTCACCCCGCTCAACTATATATCTTTAAAAAAAAAAAAAAAAACTAAATAAAAGAGTTGTGGGAAGTGCTTGTAAACGCGTCGGGATGCTGAACAGGTCTGCTGGCAGCGGGTAAATGCATGCATGGCGCTAAGACAACTTTGCCCGGGTACTGAACAGGCCTGCTGGCAGTGAAGCAATGTCAGGTATATGAAAATTTGTAAATATGAAACCTCTTAAACTTAACCTGTCCTTTCTTCTGATCTAGAACTTCTTGGCAGGATACAGATATTAGAGTGGGTTAAATGGAAACCCTTTCGAGGCTATGGACGCTTGTTGGCAGCAGTGGTTCTATCAACAGTATTGGAGATTTTATCTTTAATATCGTGGCTCGCTTATCCTAAGACTGTTATCAGTTTTCATCCTTTAAACACTGCTGGAATATTTGATCATTGATGATGTTTAAACAATTTTCGGGTTATTTCTGTTGGAATTATTCCTGTTATCCTAATCATAATTCACTCTTTTGGCAAAGATAACTGCTTCTACCAGTGTGTCACCATTGTTGGCAGCCATTTCGCACTTTTTTCCTACCCTTATAAGCTTCCTACACCAGTGTTTTGCAACCCTTGATTTTCATCGCAATCTTTGAATAAAATCGACACTATTATTTCGTGCATTTGCACACCTACCTTTATTCTTGTTTTCACAACTGCAAGCGTGAAAACTTTAATTTCGAAGTCACATTAAAATTGTCACTGGATTATTTTGGTTACTCGTGTCTATGTGTTCGTTGCATTCCCAATTTAATTATAGTCGCATAGTTGGCAAGATACCAAGATCTTTACTCATTTGGCATTCTTTTGTGTTAATATGATTTCATTTTTATAAGATTGTGATGATGTCATAATGACTGTCATTGAATCCTTAATTCATTGGTGGTTTGATGTTTTATAGTCTTTCATCGATTTCCTTGACACATTGGTTTCATGAAAACACATTGACGTTTTGGTTAGAACCTTGGTGTAATCATTTCATACAACACATATTTGATATGATCGAACCCTTGGTGTTGATTTCGAATGATTGTTTTAATTTTAAAACTTTGCTAAAACTATTGCTTGCGCAAATGTTTGGTCGACTTACCATAGATTTCATTAATTGTTTGAATGGCATAGTTTTTGACATACGCAATAGTGATTTGAATCGCTATATGCGTTGTCGGTTGTATTGTGGGAAATGACTGTTTTGCATAGGCTAATCTAGCTCCACCACCCTCGCTCACTCGGGCATCAATGCCTTCCCCTTATCCCAGGTTAACTCTGTTGTTTTCGGGTAAGACTGTGAGCTATCGACCCTGCTTATACCCTATTCAAACCCTTGCCCGTTCACCCAGCTCACCGTGTTCTTCTGTCTATGGCACCGGTGGTGCGCATAGAGCCAATTGGTAGCCAAACACTCCTGCTATTCAAAAACGCCCGTAAATATTTGGAAAATGGTGGCTGGCTGGTGGTTATCCAAAGGTTTGAGGGTTTCAACCTTTCGATTGCCCAATAATTCACCCTCACCTTCGACGGATGCAGGGCTAAGTTCAGAGACATACAGCTCGAGCTCAGTGAGGAATTCGTAAGCTCAGCTACAAGACTGCCAACTACAAGGAAAAGGTGGTTTAAAAATTCCAAAGTAGACGAGGTGTCGTGGGTTCTCCTTTTCACGTCAAGGAAGATTGTTTCCTGTGATATAGGTATGCCTATCACCACCCTCAAACCCAGGTGGCACAATCTTTTAGCGATTGTTAAACAGTTTGTGACCTACGAGGGTCGTTATGGCTTGGTATTTTTGTATCATCTTCAGTTATTGATGATTTTTATAGGCTACCCTTTGAATATGCCGCATTATCTCTTCTGTAGTCTATACAAAATGTCTAAAATATTCAAGCACGAGAAGGCTGATAGCATCCTTTTTCATCACTTCTTGATCGAAGTTATTATCGTCCACCATTTGAGCCTTAAAGGTGACTATTGGCAAGCCTTCCTATCAAGGAATGGCTTTGCCACTCCCGAGTCTGCTCAAGTCGACAAGGTGGTGGTTACTGAAACATTGGTTGGACAAGCTGTGCCACTTCATATAATTCTACCCCCTGTCAAACCCTCAGATAGCCCCGACATCGACCTACCCGATACCATAGCCAACCCGTGTACTAAAGAAAAGACTGAGGCCGTAAAGAAGCCTGGGAGGAAGAAAGGCAGAGGTGACACTTCTGTCAACAGTAAGGGGAAGAAAAATGCTTGATGGATATCGAGATGTGCTAGGAACAAACCCAAGAAAAACGTTGACCAGAAACCTATCGTCCTGAGCGAGGATTGGGACTCCGAAATTGAATGATTCCTAACTGAACAGTACCCCTATTCTCATGGCCTATTCTCCATGGAACCCTATGACTATGTCTCTAACTTACCTCCGTTTTTCAAGAACGATCCTAAATACC
Organism: Picea sitchensis; assembly: GCA_010110895.2. Taxonomy (NCBI): domain Eukaryota; kingdom Viridiplantae; phylum Streptophyta; class Pinopsida; order Pinales; family Pinaceae; genus Picea; species Picea sitchensis. The sequence continues at coordinate 16,863 of SNQJ01S0007717.1, forward strand.
CAAGAATCAAGCTGCACAAGGACACCCCTGGTAACTTGAACAAACCCTCGCCTGTGATGCCAAAGCCCAATCAACCACCATGTATCTAATGTAATGCTTGGCTAGTGCGTTATTACACTGACGTTCCCCTGTTACAATCAAAGATCATATCGTTAGAGGAACGGGTGACAGTGCTAGCGAAGGAGAAAAGCAGGCTACAAGCCAATGAGAAGAAACAAAAAACCACCGGTTCGATTGTCTTCAGGAATGTCGAAGCAACAATGGCCTTTTTCAATTCAAAATTATCATGACCGAGTTGCCCAGGTATGTGTTTTGACATCAATTTTGCTTTGTGAGTTTGCTTGAATTAATTTAACCGATTGAAGTTGTTTTCAATTAGCTCTGTTCATTTTAATAGATTCAAAATGGTTTTGTTATACTCAGATCACTAAAACCGATTTCGTTGTGAATCATGTACAGTAGATTCGTTTTTCTAAAATTAAATGTAGCTATGATTTGGTTATGCGATTTTATTGTGCTAAGATTAGTATAAGTGATTGGGTTGTTTGTGATTCTGTTTGGTTTTCTTTGAAATAATTTTGTACATTTGAATTAATATAGTCGATTGGGTTTTGTGTCCGTTTAGTTCTATTCGAATAGATTTAAGGAATGATTATGTTTTTTTTCTATTTTAGATTATGATTGCATCCGATCTGTACAGGAGATTTATTTGCTAAAATCAAACACATCTATGATTTGGATTGATACGATTTTATTGTTGTTGGATTGTGTCGGCTCTGAGTTAGTTCAATTTATTTCTTATGGTTTGATCTTGAAATGAGTCTGTATGCTTGAATTAGCATGGTCTTTCATGTATGCAATGCATCAATATTAAAGATTGGTTTGACGAATACAACGTAATATATTGATTCGCAAAACGACTCTATTAGCTTTGATTTTGAAAAATGATTCTGTTAAGTTCGGAGTGACATATTTTGTCTCTATCGAATTCGTATGGAAGACTTGGCTAAATCGATTATAGTCTATTTTGAAATTGGTTCAAGAGATGATTTCGTTGGTTCCCCAACTGTCAATCAATTCTGTATGTTCGGAATTGGTAATAAAAGTTGTTTGACAAATCCCACATATCCTGTTATCAATTGACTAATTCAATTACGATTTCATTTGCTTCAATTTGCATACAAGTTTTGATTTTTTGTGGTATGAATGATTCACTTCGTTTGGAATTAGTTTTGGTTTAATAAGTCGAATATAATTATGTTAAGTTTTGGATTGATTTTAAAACGATTCTGTGCTCAAATTAGACCAGCTACAAAATCGCAAGATTATGTAGCTAGTCTTAAAAATTAGATTTTTGTCAATTTTATCAATAAAACATTACCCAAACTTGTGTATTCTTGTCTACTTACAGGTACCTACGAATTTCATTGACAAATTGGACATGCTGTAGCAGTTTAGATATATTTTTCAGTTGCTAGTCATAGGCAAAAAATAGAGACTTGGGAGATTATTCCCAGATTTTTTGTAAACTGCTTTGACAATTCCCACAAGGATGTTACCCTGTGGGAGGTCTTTAAATACTTGTTATTTTTTGTAAGGAACCCATCATCATCACTGTTGGGAGAACCAGACTATGGATTTATAATACAGACTCGGATGAAAGTTGATGTCTTGTAACAACTTTAGCTTTCAATATATCAAACTTTTATTTCAAGTTTTCTTCATATCAGTTTGCAATTAATTATCGACTACTTTAGCTATCGTAATTCATTGCAGATTGATGTGATCTGGTTTATGTGTCGTCCATATCTGATTTCTCTTATTTTAAAGTACAACAATCATTTTGTTTCAATTTAATGAACTAAAGATTTATCTTCTTCATTAAATGAATCATTTTATACAAATCTTTGCAAACAGATTTATCTAAATGTGATGATTTGTAAATTATAAGATTGTTGTAATTTTTTATGTCTTGTTTGTCCTATTATTTATATTTAAAGAGCACAACTGCTTCCTGTTTACGAGAAGCTTGTGGAGAATCTGGTGTGGGTTTCCTCCCATCGAACAGCTAAATCAACTATTGTATACAGGACAAACCTGAAGCGTTACTTCAGGTCAGTTTGCTATTTATTATTTACTAGTTAATTTATTAGTGTTATTTAAGTAGTTTAGATAGATATATATATATATAGTTCAGATTTATAGTTAGAATTATTATTTAGTTGCTTAGCTTAGATAGTTTTTATTTAATTTCTTTCTCATAAAATTATAAAAGATCAAAAAACAATAGTTTCGTTGTCTTAGGACAGTTTACAAATGATTTTTGCAGGTTTTCATTTAAATCTATAATTTGTAAATATTGTACATTTGTAGTTCTGTTGATAATTGAACATTTAATTTTATAGAATTATTATTGTATAGTTTAGGTAATAGACTGTATATATGTACTTCAGATTTGTTATTAGTTTTCTTTAATTATTGTTTTCATTTAGATTAGTTCCTTAGTGTAGTTTTCTTTCATTTTCCTAGGACTTAGATCAGCCAACGGAGCCACTAAACCCGTCAAGGTGGATCATTCCAAACGGATTGGGTTATTTAGACAACCCCAGACCGGATCCACTCTTCCAGTTGGTGAGCATTCATTTTTTCCCATCAACACTGCTCTACTCCTCTTGAGCTTAGAACCTTTGGGAATACTCACCGTAACTCCCTGCTCTTCCGTGAGATATGACGTCTCACGGGACTTTGCGAATTCTTCACAAAGAATTCCGACCATCCGTCTTTTCCTTTCACAAGGACTTCTGCAACTCGTTACTAAGTGGCTTTCCATGGTACTTAACCGCCTACAACCCAACTCACAACGCTTCCTCGTTGGTTTCAGTGCACAAACTTCTTGTGCCTCCGGCAACGACTTTGAAGGCTTTATCCTCCCTGAACTTTCTCCAACACTAAGTCTTGAAGAAGACTCCTGCATGCACTCCTTGCAGAAAATTCCTTAATTACTCCAAGGAATTGGAACCCGTCGACTCTGCACACTCCCGCAACAACAGTCTCTCAACAATCGTTCAAGTTACCAACCCTGAACCTTAACTCAGCCCGTGCACACCTTGGACGGCTCTGGTGCCCAACTGCACTTCTGAGGAAATGAGAACAAAAGCTATCTCTCCTGAGATTTCAGAGACAAACCTCTGAACACTTTGTCAACACACTCCTTGTGGACAATTCAATTGCACTCCTTGCAGGAACTCTTGCTCAGATAAAGAAACAATTGAAACTCATTTCTCTTACTCTCTCTCTCTCTCTCATATTTCGAACATTCAACAAAAAATCACTCATACATATCATAAAATCAATTGCATGATAGAAAGAGTAAAACATTCATGAGCATAACATTCAAAAATGCATACACAGAGAATATATGAACACCATGAGTCTGAATCACAACTTTCTTGTATTAATTCAGAACTTTTGTACATGGAGTTTGGCTACACAGCTCTCTGCTTCTCCTCTTCTATGCTCTATGCTCTCAATTGGCATAATCTCCCTCTATGTTACAATTACACAATGAGGGTGTCTATATCCCGTTTCCCTCTCTCATTCTAAAATGTCTAATCTAGAGGGAAACGGGATATAGACACCCTAATCTAGAATTGAATTCTATCTACTTGCATTAACTACCATAAATGCCTTCTACCTACTAAGGGTGAGAGCGGATCTCTCAAGGTCCGTTTTACATTTTACAAGTGCGCTCCTTCTTAATTATCTCATTTAATATTTCACGTTAACTTCAAGGTAATTTCAAAATTTGTGCTGGGCGCTTTTCTAGCTATTTTTTGTCTCTGCACTGGCTCGCTTGAGATGCTCCTGCATTATACTCCCTCGCTTGAAACTTTTCATGGGCTCCTGTCCATGAGCTCCCATACGGTGTGTCCATACCTATGGACCTCCGCTTCATTCTCCCAGTTGGCATCTTCAACTGGATGGCCCTTCCACTTGACCAAATATTCAAAGTATTGCTTCTGCCTGGTCTTCTTGCTCACTCTTTTGTCCAGTATGCGCTCCATCTGCGGATTTTCTGCAATTGGCATCTACTTTGTCCACTAGACTTCTGGTTGTTCATTTCCTGACACTGTTTCCTCATCTTTGTATGGGTATAAATCTGATATATTGAATATCGGAGAAATTTCGATCCCGTCGGGTAATTCAATCTCGTAAGCATTCACCCCAAATTTCTTTAAGACCTTACATGGTCCAATTTTCTTCATCTTCAGTTTATTATATGTTCCTCTTAGGAACCTTTCCTTCCTCAAATGTGCCTGAACCAAATCACCAACCCCAAATTGAAGTTGTCTCCTATGTTGATATGCTCTGCGCTTATATTCCTGGCTCAAACTCTACAAACGCTCCTTCACCTGGCTGTGAAGTTTCTTCATCGCCTCTACGAAATCTTCTGCACTAGCGCTCCTAGTTGCAATCTATTCTAAATCTCTCAACTCAAAAATTCTTCTTGGCTATATGCCATAGACAATATAAAACAGACTAATGCAGGAGCATCGACAACATCAAGCGATCCAGCGCAGAAGCGAAGGACAGTTGGACAAGCTAGCACAAATTTTGAAAGTTCCTTGAAGTTGATGCACCATCTTAAATGTAGTCATTAAGAAAAGGCACACTTGTATAATGTAAACAGACCTTGAGCAATTCTCTCTCGTCCTTAATAGATAGAAGGCATTTAAAGTAGTTAATGCAAGTAGGTAGAATTCAATTCTAGATTAGACGGTTTGAGAGCGCAAGAGGGAAATGGGATATAGACACCCTCATTTGTGTAGTGTAACATAATGGAAGAGAGAGTATAGAAGAGCATGCAGAGAGCTATGTAAGAACACCCATGTACAGATATTTGAATTAATAGAAGAGTTTGATTCAAATTCATGGTTTTGTGCTTGTTCTCTGTGTATTGATGCTGAATGATATGCTCATGAATGTTTTCTTCCTGTTACGCATTTGCTTTATATGTTGTGTATATGATTTCATGTTTGAGTTGAAGTCTGAGAGAAAGAAGGAATGAGTTTCAATTGTTTCTCTATCTGAGCAAGGATTCCTGCAAGGAGTGCAGTTGAAGTGTCCGCAAGGAGTGCATTGACAAAGGGTTTAGATAGGGTAGCTTTTGTTCTCATTTCTGCAGAAGTGCAGACAGGCACAGGAGCTGTGCAAAGAGTGTGCAGGCCAAGCCAAGCCTCAGAGTTGTGAATCTGAGCAAAGTATCGAAAGACTGCTGCTCCAGGTGTGCAAAGAGTCGAAGGGATTTTAGCACTTAAACGTGTTTGAAAGTTTCCGCAAGGAGTGCACACAAGAGTCTTTTCTAAGACCCAGAATTATAAGAAAGCTCAGGAAAGATAAGGCCTTTGGAACTGTTGAAGAACAGCGCAAGGGAGGTTGTGACTGGAAGGGTTAAGAAGGCATCGCTAGTTTGCGTACAGGTGGACGAGTTCCGCGGAGGAACACTTGGTCATTCGCAGAAATCGCCAAGAAAGGAAGAACGGTCAGAATTCTCTTAGGAGGATTCGCGAGTTTTCTGTGAGCCGTTAGATCTCACAAAGGAGCAAGGGAGATATGGTGAGTATTCCTGAGATGTTCAAAGCTCAGGAGGGGAAGAACCGTAGATTCGAGTCACAAGGACCGCTGGATTTACTCATAAATTTTCATATCGGGTTTTCGTGGGTTGAAGTCCCATGAACATAGCAACAGGAATCACGAAATCATGAAATGTGATATCTCGACAGCTACGAGAATAGTGTGGGGCCACAGGAGTCGACAAGTGGACAGGTGGCACACTGTATCGGGGTTTCATAGAGAGAAGTCTCGAAACAATTACATCAGGATTCACGATACCATGAAGTCCGAGGTGCCGATAGGGTGAAGTAACGTGAAGGGTCAAACTAGCACGTGTAACGAAGTTTTGGCATATCGGGAATCGGGGGTCGGTAAAACAAGTTGCTTGACATCGCGAGTGCCGAAATCGTGATAGAGAAAATCCCGAAAGGAAAAGGTAAAGGGTCAGCGTTCACTGTTGTCGGGTTTCGAGGATTCGAGAGTCCAATGCTTGACCACTGACCTCGTGAAGTTGCGAAGTCTGATCTCCCGAGTGCGGAGAGGGGATCCCGTGAGAGTTGTTGTGGGTGAATATTTCACTATAGGGAGATAGAAGAACGTTGAGAGTTCTTCGGGCCAGTTGAAAAGAAAGATCCTGTGTTGACGTGGACCTTCCGACCTGCGGGTTGTGTAAGGAGGGCGTCAGCATCACAGACTCTGCCATGTGCTTCTGTTAACTAAGTCATTATAAGAAAACTCTGCCTGTGGCAATATGTTGTCCCACTGGCTGTGGTCTTCTGTCACCAGGCTTCTCAGCAAGTCTCCCAGACTTTTGTTCACCACTTCTGTCTGTCCATCCGTCTGAGGATGATAAGCCGAAATAAACGACAAGTTAGTTCCCAGCTTCTTCCATAAGGTCCTCCAAAAGTGTCCTATGAACTTGGTGTCTCAATATGAAACTATGCTCCTTGGTAAGCCATGAAGTCGAATCACTTTTTTGAAAAACAGATTCGCAATGTGAGTTGTGTCACTGGTCTTCTGACATGGAATGAAGTGTGCCATCTTGGAAAATCTATCCACAACCATAAAGATTGAGTCAAAACCCATTTGTGTTCTTGGAAAACCCAATATGAAATCCATGCTGACTGCATCCCACGGTTTCTCAGGTATGGGCAATGGCTGATAAAACCCTGCATTCTGTTTCCTTCCCTTCAAATGCTGGAAAATTTTGCATCTATCCACGAATCTCTTGACGTCTACTCGCATTCCCAGCCAAAAATATGACTCATTCAACTTTGCGAACGTCTTGTCATGACCAAAGTTCCCTGCTAATCCTCCACTGTGTTTCTCCTTCAGCAAATTCTCCCTCATGGAGCATTTTGGAATACAAAGTTGATTACCTTTAAACAGTAATCCTTCCTAGATCATGTATTCTGTCCATTTGCTTCTGTCTCCGAGAACTGGATTCTCAGCTGCTTCATACACCTCCTAAAAATCTGAGTCATCCCTGTACATGTCCCTGAGATCATCAAAACCCAATGTTTTGACTTTGAACTCCTGCAATAGCACAAACATTTCCTGCTCAAAGCATCAACAACTTTGTTAGCAGTACCAAAAATGTGTTTAATTACAAAAGTGAAATTTTGAATATATTCAACCCATTTGACATGTCTTTGATTCAACCTTTCCTATTGAGTCACAAATTGCAATGCATGATTGTCACTATACAAGACAAACTCTTTGGGAATCAAGTAATGTCTCCATTTCTTCAATGCTTGTATAATATCATAGAACTCCTTATCATAAGTGGAGTATTTCACTTTCGCTTCATTCAGCTTCTCACTGAAGTATGCTATCAGCCTGTCCTCTTGACTCAAGACTGCCCCTATTGCAAATCCACTTGCATCGCATTTCACTTGAAATGTCTTTTGGAAATCTGGCAACACCAAAATTGGTTGTTCCGTAATCTTCCTCTTCAACAAATTAAAACTCTTCTCAGCCTCTTTTGTCCAGTGAAAAGACTTGTGTCTTTTATTCACTATATCGATCATCGGTGCACTAATTCCACTGAAATTCCTGGTAAACTTTCGGTAAAAACTATCCAATCCGTGAAAAATTCTCACTTCAAAGGTATTCTTCAGTGATGGCCAATTCTTGATTACCTCCACCTTATCTGGATCCATCCTCAACTCATTTGCAGAAATAAAAAATCCCAAATAAATGAGCTATGTCTTCATGAATGAGGATTTCTTCATGTTTATCAACAACTTCTCCTGCTGTAACCTCTGAATCACTATAGCCAAATGTTTCAGATGCTCTGCCACTGTTTTACTGAAAACCAGTATGTCATCCAGATATACGATAACAAATTTTCCGATGAACTCCCGCAGGACTTCATTCATCAACCTCATGAAGGTACTGGACGTGTTTGTTAAGACAAATGGCATAACAAGACATTCATACAACCCTTCGTTTGTTTTGAATGTTGTCTTCCATTCATCACCTTCTCTCATACGGATTTGATGATAACCGCTTTTCAAATCAATCTTTGAAAAGAATTTTTCTCCACTCAAGCAATCCATTAGATCATCCATCCTTGGCAATGGGAATCTGTACCTGATGGTTATCTTTTTGATCACCCTTGAGTCAGTACACATCCTCCAACCTCCGTCTTTCTTTGGACTGAGTACTATCGGAATAGCACATGGACTCAAGCTTTCTCTGACCAAACCTTTGTCTAATAAATCCTGGACTTGTCTTTTAACCTCTTCATTCTCTTGTGACGTCAATTTGTACGCAGCTTTGTTTGGAAAACTGGCTCTTGGTATGATATCAATATGATGACTCACACATCTAATCGGTGGCAATGAATGAGGTAGTTCATCCACTACTATGTTATCGAACTCTTCCAATAGTTTCTGAACTTCTTCTGGTAAATCATCCACCCTTGTGCTGGTCAAAACAATTCTAGGCTTCCTGACCATAATGAATTATGGTTCTTCCTTCTTCTTGACCTCTGTAAGAAGTTCCTTCCCACTCATGAGAAGAAAGTGTTGCTTACCTCCGATTTCACCTCCTTATCCTTGATTGGAAGCAACATGTGAGTTCTCCCATTCTTCTCTAGGGTGTATGTGTTCATTCTCCCATCATCAATCACATTCCTGTCATATTTCCATGGTCTACATAGAAATAGATGACAAACATCCATAGGAATAACATCACAAAGTATCTTATCATTATATCCTCCTATCTTAATTTCACCTAAACATTGTTTAGTGACAGTTACCTGATGTCCCTTTTGTAGCCACAAAACTCTGTATGGGCTTGGATGATCAATCATCTCCAGCTCCAACTTTTCTACCATCTCTGTAGAAACAAGATTATATGTGCTACCACTGTCCACAATGACCTTGCATACCCTATCCTTGGTTTTGCAAGCAGTCCGGAAAAGTCTGTTTCTTTGGACTGAACTCTCCACCTCCTTCTCTGATGTCAAAATAGATTTTCGCATCATCAACGATCTTCCGCCTCAACATCTCACCTCTGTGCTTCGGCGATGTGAGTCTCTCCACTCTCTTTCTTTTTATTTGGACACTCATAAGACTTGTGCCCATTATTTCCACATGTGAAGCAGGTTATTACTCCACCTCTTCCTCTTCCTCTACCTCTAGTACGAGGAAAAATATTATTACCAGCATAATCTCCTCTCTGTTTAGTATGTTTCCCTCTATGTTCAACATATTTCCCTCGCTGTGAGCTTCCACCTCTCTCAGTTCGAGTCTGAGGTTTCTTCCAATCCTCCTTGGGCTTCTGATATTTATCCTGGGAAACTGATTTGCCTTTGGGCTGACTTTTGCCTAGACCTCTTTGACCCTACTTTCGGCTCATCTTCTCTTTTTATTTTAGAGCCATCTGATAAGCATCTTCCACCGTTTAGATGGTTACCATTCTCATCTCATCCTGAATGTCATATCTCAGGCCATTCATGTATCTAGCAACCTTTTCATCATCGCTTTCCCAATGACCTGCCCTAATGTTCAGCTTGTAGAATTGTTCAGTGTATTCTTTCACTGTCATCAACTTTTGTTTCAAGTTTTGCATCCTTCGAAACAGAGTAATTTGGTAATCCCTGGGGATGAATTTCGCCTTCATCTTTGCGATCATTTTGTCCCAGCTTTTGATCTTCTGCTTGCCCTTGCAGCGTCTGTCAACTTGTAGTTCATCCCACCATAATGTTGCGTGTCCCTTCAATTTTGTGACAGCATGTTTTACCTTCTTGTCCTCTTCGACATCTTCATAGTCAAAATATGTGTCCAGAGCTTTAATCTAGTCTAGAAGGTCCTTTGCATCTAGATTTCCCTCATAAACTGGAATGTCCATTTTCTCTCTTCCACCAATTCTTGCAATAGCCCTAATCATGCGTTCGTTTCCTACATCTTCGGGGGAAACTTCTTCTTCATGTTCAGCATCAATTTCAATTTCGGAATCACTAAGATCCCCAACACTGACTGTATGCCTCTGTGCTGTCTCCATGTCCTCAAGGCTGGCGCATAAATCACACATTTCTTTTTCCATGGCTGGATCAGTCATCTGCCTACCTCTTCTTCTCAGCATTTCCCTCTCCTCTAGTGGATCGGGTGTTTGTCTGTCCCTTCTCCTTGGCGGCATGGTGAATTCTCCTTTTCCCTGCTACAGAAAGAAAAGAAACCTTTCTAAACTCTGATACCAAACTGATGACCCCCGCAACCCTCAACCCGCAAGTCAGAAGGTCCACGTCAACATGATCTTTTCCCTTACACAGAAGAGCTTTGCAATGGATCTTCTATTTCCCTTTCGGGAAATCTGCACCCACAACTAACTTTGAGAAATTCCCCCTTATATTTCGGGAGATCGGACTTCGCACTTTCGTGAATCCGGTGGCCAAGAGCCTTGTCTCCAAATCTCCGGAACCCAAAAACAGTCAACGCTGACCTTTTCTCTCTCTTTCAGATTTCTCCTTATCGCGATTTCGGCGGTCGTGGTGCCGAGCAACTTGTTCCCGCGATTCCTGAAACCTGATTTACCGAAATTCTGATGCACTCGCAAGGTTGACTTTTCAACGACCTTCACTCCGTCGGGACTTCGAACTTCGTGATATCGCGAATCCTAATACAAAGAATTCATAACTTCACCCCACGAAACCCCGAAATGGTCAACGAAAATTGACTTCCGTGCTGATAATACGCCACTTGTCCACCTGCTGATTATGTGGCCCACGCAATCCTTTCACCCTGCGAGACTTCGTGTTTCGTGATTTCGCGAATCCTGTTGCCCAAATTTCGAGACTTCTCCTCACGAAAACCTGAAATAGAATTTCACGGTTAGATACAACGGTTCCTATGGCTTGGATCTACGGCTCTACTCCTGTTGAGCTTGGAACCTTTGGGAATACTCACCGTAACTCCCCTACTCTTCCGTGAGATCTGACGACTCACGGGGCTTTGCGAATTCTCCACAGAGAATTCCGATCGTCCGTCTTTTCCTTTCACAAGGACTTCTGCAAATCGTTACTTAGTGGCTTTCCATGGTACTTAACTGCCTACGACCCAACTCGCAACGCTTCCTCATTGGTTTCAGTGCAAAAACTTCCTATGCCTCGAACAATGACTTTGAAGGCTTTATCCTCCCTGAACTTTCTCCAACACTAAGTATTGAAGAAGACTCCTTCACGCACTCCTTGCAACAAATTCCTTAATTACTCCAAGGAATTGGAACCCGTCGACTCTGCACACTCCCGCAGCAACAGTCTCTCAACAATCATTCAAGTTACCAATCCTGAACCTCTACTCAGCCTGCGCACACCTTGCACGGATCTGGTGCCCAACTGCACTTCTGAGGAAATGAGAACAAAAGCTATCTCTCCTGAGATTTCATAGACAAACCTCTGAACACTTTGTCGATGCACTCCTTGCGGACAATTCAACTGCACTCCTTGCAGGAACTCTTGCTCAGATAAAGAAACAATTGAAACTCATTTCTCTTACTCTCTCTCAAATTTCGAACATTCAACAAGAAATCATTCATACATAGCATAAAAGCAATTGCATGACAGAAAGAGTAAAACACTCATGAGCATAACATTCAAAAATGCATACACAGAGAATATATGAACACCATGAGTCTGAATCACAACTTTCTTGTATTAATTCAGAACTTTTGTACATGGAGTTCGGCTACACAGCTCTCTGCTTCTCCTCTTCTATGCTCTATGTTGTCAATTGGGATAATCTCCCTCTATGTTACAATTACACAATGAGGGTGTCTATATCCTGTTTCCCTCTCTCATTCTAAACTGTCTAATCTAGAATTGAATTCTATCTACTTGCATTAACTACCATAAATGCCTTCTACCTACTAAGGACGAGAGAGGATCTCTCAAGGTTCGTTTTACATTTTACAAGTGCGCTACTTCTTAATTATCTCATTTAAGATTTCGCGTTAACTTCAAGGTAATTTCAAAATTTGCACTGGGCGCTTTTCCAGCTGTCCTTTGTCTCCGCGTTGGCTTGCTTGAGATGCTCCTGCATCACAAACCATCAACATCCCTTACAACAATTGAATCCCTCCCAAGGAATTGTTCTTCCCCTTGGGGGTTAGACTCTGAGGGCACAAGCACTTCTGGAGGCATTGCACCTCTTTCCACGACACCACGATGCGAACCTCCACGACGTCCTCTAATCGAGATCACCGCATGGACACGTTAAATTTTTAATTAGCACTAGGTTATTACTCAACGATTTACTACAGTGGAAAGCATGGTGATCCATAGTCGCAGGGTTGAACCTGCTCTAATACCATATTTGAAGACGCCAATCATTACAACTACAAGCGAAGAAAAATGTGACTTTTTTTTTGTTTTTAGGAAGGAAGGAAACAAAGAAAACAGTTAAACCACATAAACTGACAATGAACACCACACACGCAGATCATGCAATAGACAACAATGACTCAACACCTAGCACATCGAGCAACTGGGTGAAACATGTGGAAATCAAAGATAGATAGAAATGACTACCCGCCCGACACAAACACAACAACACCTACAAACTAAAGGACAACATCTACAATCCCGACGCAACGACCTCGACGACCAGTAACTAGAAACCTCTATGGCACACAATCCATACGCATTAAGGCATTACAAACCCAACATCAACATCAATAAAAGCAAATGAACGCCCACATCAGGAAGCACAGACTCCGACCAAGTTATCATTCACCTCTATCCATGAGGGCGCGCAATGATCCCCTCATCAAGAATCATGTCGTCACCAAGCGGTAGGCGTGACAATAACCCTGATGCAACATAACCTATCTGGACCAAAGACTCAAGAAAAATCCAACGCACTAGGAGACTGAATTAACTGACAAGAAGACGATACCCACAAACCCAAGCAAAAAGTCGACAAGATGCAAGATGACATCACTCAATTTCAAAATGTGAAAATGAATGGAGGATTCTTGTTCCTACAAGGCAACCTATATGGTGGAAGGACTATGATCAACCACCCTTTACAACTCGACTTAAGGCGCAAGGCACATAGTCTCCAATTAACTATTAACTATTAATTATTTTAGTTGAAAAAACTACTAATCCCTCGACCATTAAGCTTGCGCAATATAATAGACTATTACACCAATAATCCATTATGTCTAACAAATCCTATTAATCTTGGACACACCTACCACACTTAGAGGGGGGGGTGAATGAGTGTGGGGCTCTTTTTCCCAAAACTTCCCTCTTGCACAAAAACTCATCAATTAGCATTCAACATTTATTCAATACCCATTGTTGTCATTTATAACCNGGACTATGATCAACCACCCTTTACAACTCGACTTAAGGCGCAAGGCACATAGTCTCCAATTAACTATTAACTATTAATTATTTTAGTTGAAAAAACTACTAATCCCTCGACCATTAAGCTTGCGCAATATAATAGACTATTACGCCAATAATCCATTATGTCTAACAAATCCTATTAATCCAAAAATTATAAATTTATCCAACGAATGATAATCCTATTATTTTTAATACAATCAATTAAATTTTCAAACCTTTATATCATTTAATATTAATAAAAATTGTTATTTTCCTTGTATAACAATCTACTTTATTTTCTTCAAGTTCATTACACTTTAAAGGATAGGTAAGTTAATGTACCTACTTAGACATGTTAATTAATGTAATTAAGTGTAGGTTAAAATATATGATTGAAGTTCAATTATGAAGAAAGGCTATGTGAAGTTTGTTCACCCTTGGAAAAGAAAATTTTTGCAATCAAACTAAACCTTGAAACATTGAAACTAGAAATATTATCGTTGTGATATAGGATATTGTTGTTTGTTAATATTATATTCTTGGCATATAGGATATTTCCATATATTAAATATTGTTGTCTATTAAATAGGATATTGCTGGTATAAGATAAATACAATCGTTGTCCAGTCACCACAGGTATCATTGTCGATCAACATTATGATATATTCAACGTTCTCTAATTATTAATTCTGAGAGTTGTATATTAACTATATGCTAAGGTTGAACGTTGTCTATGATTAAATATTCAATGTTGTATGTTCAATGTATATATATAATATAACTTCGTTGTTCATATATTAATTTAGTCGTCCATTCAATGTATGTTTTAAGTGTATAAAATTGTTGTCTGACACATCTAAAATGATATTGCTATTTGAATAATGATATCTAATAGTAAAATAATGCCAATATCGTTGTCAATAATGAGTGGAAAATAGTTGTCTATAACAATGGTATCTTTGTCTAATCAACACATAATAAGATCATTGTCATACATGTTATAAAATTGTTGTCATACATTTTAAACTGCTACCCCTTCATAATTTTTTCTAGTAAGGATATGGTTGGGTAATGACACCATGAAAAACGTAGACTTAAAATCGCATACACAAGAATAAATTCGTAGACACCTATATGATTTTGCAAACATGAACTCGCAGAGAATGAAGATTCGCAGAGAAGATATAAATTCGTAGTCACACGATATTAAAATGTTGAGCTTAACCTATTAAAAAAAATGCAGAGACCTTCCAATCAAAGTGTTGGGTAAATCATGGAGTGAAGGCAGTGATTTATGCCATTAATTTGCAGAGTAAGAAATGTGCATTGTGCCATTAAATTCGTGAGTAAGTATTGGGAAATTATGCCATTAAAATCTCGAGTAAGTGGGCGTTATGCAAGTAAAACCGTGAGTAAGAACTGGGAAATTATGCAAATAAAATCTTGAGTAAGAACTCAGCAAATATTCCATTGAAACACCACCAGTTACACCATACAAACACCACCAAATGCGCAGTAAAAATGATACCCCTTTAAACAACAAATATGCCCCCATTACGTAGTAGAACAACCACCATTGGCACATCAAGGATGCTACCCATTACACAACAAATACACCCCATTTACACAATATAACCACCACCAAGGGCACAACAAAGACGCTACCCATTTACACAGTAAATATGCCCCATTTACAGAGTATAACCACCACCAAGGGCACAACAAAGATGCTACCCAATACACAGAAAATACGAAGGCATTCAAGTATAAGTTCATTGTTGTTCAAGTGTAAAAATGTAGTCAATATATAGATTAAAACGTTGTCATTCACATTTTAATAACGCTGAGATTTTACCAATCCAGAGCTCGGAATTGTCGTTAAAATTGAAGAGACTAAAATTTCATCCAAAACGCAGAGGTGATATTAAAAACACAGAGAGTATTAAGTTGTTCGTAGATAGAAATGATAAACAATACCTAGAGATGCTCAATCACAAGAAGGCGCAAAGACAATCATTTATCCATGAATCAATCAACCGCGGGGATAAATAAGGGATAGATAGTTGGGAAAAAATATTCCTTCACTCATTATCAATGCACAAAAAAGCAGGGCATTAAAATCTATAGGTATTTAAACACCGAAGTGGCGACCATCGATTCAGATCCTGGTCAACTGCTCAGGCATGGAATGTTGACCTAGGGATAAGGGTGGAAGATAAAGCACAATCTCTTCATAATAATCATTAAAAACCACACAGATAAGTCAATGAAATAAGAAGTTGGGTTCTCCAAAGGAAATTCATTCAAAAAACAACAAGCAAGGGGATTACAATATCACATGAAAACAGGTGCAAGACAGTGCATGGAAATGAAATATTAAACCAAGCACCGAGAAAATAACATGTGTAAATTTAATTTCATTGCAAGTAACAATTTAAACCGACGTACCTTAGCCAATGTGAATGCTCTATAGTTTATGTCCCACACGCACTCCATCTAGCTTCTGCTTGTCGACCGATGTGATCTCATCGGTACCTCCTAGCCAACGTTATGCGTTTTCTTCTTCCCCTTGAGCCCCCGAGCCGCAAAGGGGCCACACACACTATACTAGAGAACATTTAGCACCCAACTCGCCTAGAAAGTTTGAGCTACCACTCATTACCCAAGCTGGGTATCCCAACTCCCACAAGATAAGTTCAGTCAAGACAAAAATTCAGCAGTGTAACGTTACACATAAAGATAAGATCCACACTCCTCCTCCTCCATCCTTTTTATAGAGTTTTTAAGTGATTTATTTCCCAAATTCTCATTTAATTTATTTTTCATTAATTTAATCAGAAAAAAACCACCCTCGTACACATGTCACCCATCCCCCTAGTTGCACCAGAAAATCAATTTCATTAAATATTTAATTATTCCTGTTTCCCTCACCCACCTAAAAGAATTCCTAAAAATGCTCCTTGGTGTCCCAATATTCCCTTACAAATCTTAAATGACTTATGCCATACTAAATTCTTAGTAGAGTTCAAAAATAGCAAGTTCCCAAGGCAAGATTCCTTACTAAGTTAGACATCCAGCTTTTTATTTATGTTTCCCCTTTTTCCCTTAGTTTCCTATTTCTTTTAAGTTTCCTTATGTTCCCTTTTTAGCTAAAACTCAATCTAGCAAGTGTAGAAAAACAATCTTTTACCCCTTTTTCTTTTTAATTAAAAATTTAATTAGCATATGTAGATAAAACAATCATTTCCCTTTTAAAATTTTAATCCCCCAATATAATTTGATTTTAATATATTAATTGAATTTCTTACCCCCTTCTCGTTATAAGTTTAATTATGATTATTATTTTTGACCACATATGTTACTTAGACCTAGATTATAATTCACTAGGTTGGGCGACATTTTTATTAGGGAAAAAATGTTTTTAAATCTTACTTGTCACATCATTCTTTTTAAGGTCTTCTAGGTTTATTCACTTACCTGTTAAAAATGTGACGTGCCCTTCAAGACACACTAGGTTCTCCAAGGGTGCCACTCGCCTCTTTTCGTTTTCCTTGCATGGCATGCCCTTTAGGATGCACTGCATTCTCCAAGAGTGCCACTCGCCTCTTAGTAGACTTCAAAAACCCCTGGAGTCAATACTCCACTAGGTGATCTTGTGGGAGACTAAGGGCCTATAAGAAATAGCTCCCCTTCCTTTTTGTGCGCCTCTTGGAATCATCATGAGTGATTGTTTCAGTCTGCCCTCATGGCATCGTGGGTATTCTCGAACTGGGTAATCGTTAACCTACAGTTCGAGCCACAACAAGAGTGCTAATAGGCTGTGGCAGGGCTGCTGTCCACACCTCTCCCTCAAATTATTTGGTTTCCATGCATGACCCATCTACTCCACATGTGAGTCTAGTCGACAAGTTATCGTCATTCTGCATCATCAATGAATCATGTTAGCAATAATAATCAACCATCATAACATCTAATCAGATGTACATATGTCATATCAACAACAATCAAACCCCAATAGTTCACTCCCTTACTCGATTCGAAGTCCAATGGGTTTCATCAATGCCTCTGCATCCTCGAGGTCCAAAGTTCTGCACAGTCAGTAGAACCCAGTCAATAGCACATGTCTATGTAAATACAGAAAATAACATATCATCATATCGATAATGCCTCATAATCATAATCAAACAACCAATATTATAACAATCCGGATCACTTGCAAGAAAGTGTCCTCAAAGAACAAGTTTTCTCAGTGCGTGCAAGAGCGGGATGTTACAAAATCCCAATCAAAGAATATATCAACTTACCTCATGTCAAATATATCGAACTGTCTAATCGACAAATTTCGGATATGCTATGGGTATCAATGGTTCCCTCTCTCTTTCAAGATCAATGAATCACGGTTACTTCGGGCCTCCATACCTCTGCATTTATTCCCAATTCAACTCGGCAGGGACTACGTTGTCATGCAACACTTGTTATAGGTGGTTTTATGTAAATATGGATTGATTCGTCATTGTTATTTAAAGAAAATCATGTCATCTAAAATGACATACTGTTGGTAAGTAAGGAGGTATAATTCTACTTTAATGGGAGATGATCTCTTAGCCAACTCTTACTTTAGGACAGGCTCTTATCCAATTAACCAAAATGTGGTTTGAGCCTAAATAATATTTGCAAGAAAGCCACTATCCCTTATAGGTATCACTAAAGTTACCTCCAATATACCTATCTTATATGAAACCACAAACTACCCCTTATCATACTTAATCCAATATATAGATATAGATATACAAAATAATTATAAATTTCATTTAATATTGTGTTGATTTAATAAATTAAAAGAATTACAAAATAAATATATATGTAATAATAAAATGAATGGAAATATAATTAGTGTAGGATGGATATCAACATAATAATAAAATGAATGGAAATAGAATTAGTGTAGGATGGAAATTTATTTTAAAATGTAGAAACCTTGATGAATCTTTTTTTTTTTTGACGAAAATGGTTATGTTTCATTAAGCGGCATTCTGGCAAGCCAGAATCAGAAAGTTACAAATTTGAAGAAGGTTGGTGACCTCTAACAATGCTGCCAACCTTCTTGTGAATGTCTTGGGAGACCAATCTCATCTGCTCCTTGAGCTAATTCGAGAAAATGACAAAGAGTGCATACATGAGTAAATTCTCACAAACTGTGAGCATAGTAGAAGACATAAGCAAAGCATTAAGCCGGAGGGGCTGAAATTTTCCCCTTAATGTAGGGATCCAATTTTTTCTGAGAACCTAAAGAAATGTTGGAGGCCGCCTCCTTTTCTCTACGCTCTTTGTTGGTCCTTCGCCCTCGGGTAAGGGGTGGAGACGGAACTGAATTGTCTTCAGATTCAGAAGTTCCCCCAGAGCCGCTAGAGGGGACTGTAACCAGACCTGCATGGGCAGAGGGTTCCGGGTTTGAAGCCCGAATTCCTCTCGCTGCTACTGAATTTGGGGGGGTGGAATCTGGGAGGCTTTCGGCTGCCGGGGGATCTTCCTTAACTATTATTGCTTCTGGAACTAGGGCTTCATCTTCCTTCAGCGCATCAAAGCTGTTTTTACTTTCTAGAGTTACCTCTGCTGAATGAGTGGCCTTCGGGGCCTGGGCTAGTGGATCCTTTCACCTTGACTGCCTTCTTCGGTTAGATACGGGCTGAAAATCATCTTCTTTGACTGGTCCCGGCTCCTCGGAGGCTTTGGGGCAGCTTTTTGTGAAGTGACCGTAAGCATGGCACCGGAGGCACTTAAAGGGAATCTGCTCGTAGTCCAGCTCTTGGATATGGCACCATTCCCCCAGGGATAGCTTAATGGCTTCCGGAAGACCTTTCTCGAGGTTAACCTCAACACAAATGCTAGCGCAGGTAAACTAGTCCCCTTTCGGCACCACACTGTCCAGGAAACGCCCAAGCTTATTTCCAATGTCCTCCAGAGAGCTTTCCCCTGGAGATGCAAAGGAAGGTGAGGAATCCTAACCCAAACAGGGGCTACGGTGATCTCGGCTCCGGGATTGAAGTCAAGAGTCCAGGGGGCTAAGAACACTCCTCTCGACCCCATGAAATAGGGTCCAGATCTGTAAACTAGATCACAGTCCTCTTTCCTTGTGAAACTGAAGACAAAAAAAACCCTGCCTACTGCGCACAGAGAAACGTTTCCCTGTATCAGCGACTTCCAATGATCATCCATCCATGCCTCCACCGTTTTGGGGCCAGGCCATAACCCCGTAAACTTTCTGATGAGGGCCTTTTCTGCTAGAAGGAGGGCAAGATTGCAAGGTCCCTCTGGAGATAGCTCCAAAGAAGGGATCTCCTCCATCTTCTTAACAAACTTAGACGAGAGAGAAGGCTTGGATTTGGGGCCTGCCGAGCGGTCTAACGCTTTAAATGATTCCAGAGGATCTTTTCCCCTCTCGACAATCGGATCTGGGGCCATCGTAGCAGGGCGTCGACCACCAGCAAGCACAAAGACGGAGCAAGTCGCAGAGGCTGCTCCAAAACGCATGCAAAACGCAGGAGGGACGCTCTGAAAAATCCGATCCGCGGCCCTGTATGCGGGGAACCCTGAGCGGCTGCAACAGTCGAAGATCCGCGCCCCTGCAAACAACAAACTAGAGTGGAGGCGGCTAGGGTTTAGGCCCTAGCTACAATGACATTCTGTCTCATTCTGTCTCGCTTCCGCGCGCTAGAGCTCTACCTTTAATATTTCTACCTTTTTGAAACCTTGATGAATCTTACTAATCCTTCATATTCCAATTATAAAATGTTTGGCAATATTTTTATAAAAATATTCAAAGTTATAAGGGTTTTATATAGTTTGTATAAAATTTTGTTGATTTTTAAGGTAGAATAATTTTATCCTATAGAATTTGGGCGAATATTTTTTAGAATGACGAATCGTTTTTTGGGAAAAACAATAGAAAATTAGCTCAATAGCAAAATTTAGCCCCTAAAATCATCCATGTTTATAATAAGATGTATAAAGAAGTTGGGAAAAAAAATAGATATTTGAAAAAATTACCAACTTTTAGTTAAATTTGTATCTACACACAATCCCAATGAAAAAGTGTAGTAGGTCTTATTTTAATAGTCTATGTTTATTCTTTGATTCTAATAAACACATGCTATTCTCACATATGTGGATAACCAAGCTAAATTCAATTAACAAAATTAAATTAAAATTAATTGTCAAAATTTTCTTTTATTAATATATACCATTTATTTATTATTTATTTATTTATCTTAATAATTAATTTTTTAATATATTTTATTATTATTTTTTAATAGAATTTTTAATATCTTTATTTATTATTTATTAATTTATCTTTTATCATTATAAAAATGGTAAGTTGTACATTCTTTTAAATTTGTTCTTTTTGTTCTTTTAACTATTTCTATTAATTCTCATTTCAAATCACATTTTCTTCATTTATTAATCTTAATGATGGATTATATTGGTTTGGTATAACATGTTAAATCAAAAAATCTTATGCCATGGATGTGAAACATTTCTCTCACCTAAACATTAATATCACGCGCATACACACACATATATTGATTATAAATTATTATCTTTTTCCTTCTAGCAAAATTGCTAACTAGGGCAGGCTCATACTTGTGTGACACTGGGTTGATTTCGAACTCTACTACTATAAGTTCCAAGTGTAACCGCACATGTCCCAAGCACGACACGTTGTTAAGTCGAGGTTTAGATCCAGTGACCTCACATATTAGAGTGTCTTAATAGTGCACTCCATCACCTATTGATGTACACCCTAGGGACTTATAATAGTGCACTCCATCACCAATTGATGTACACCATAGGGACTTATTCATTATAAAATTTCATTTGACAATATACAATATATTTTTATATATACATATTTTAGTTTTTTACATAGTAATGACATTCAAGTATTTATTTGTTATTGTTATTTTGAAATGCCAAGTGTTGGTTCAATATTGAGCATGGTTATCAATATGCATTTGCAACAATGCACTTAATATTATTATTCTGGGGATGTAAGTAATTAAATCTAGAGTAAATTTAGATCCAATTGTCTACATCCCACCAAAAATAACATTAAATGCACTATTGTTGAGTCCATAATGTTTGTTATTGAACACAACATTACAGATCTTACTCATATCTAACTAGAAAATGGACTTATCCTTAAGTCTACTCATCCTCTCTAGACTAATAAATCAACGGCATGTCATATAATTAATAGAAATGACAACTTAATTAGAGATAGCCATCAATCTCTAAGTGCAAAATTGTTGATGTAGAACATCAACATACTTGCCTATAAGGCCATTGAATATCCTTTTCTCCTCTTTGAAAAATACAACTTTGACTATAGATAGTCATCAAACTCTAAGTGCAAGGTTGTTGATGTAGAACATCACCTATACTTACCTACAAGGCTATTGAATGTCCTTTTATTCTTTTTTGTTTTTTTTCAAACTTAAAAGTACCATTAAAAAAATTAGATAGTCATCAAGCTCTAAGTGCAAAGTTGTTGATGTAGAACATCACCTATACTTACCTACAATGCCATTGAATGTCCTTTTATCTTTTTTTGTTTTTTTTCAAGCTTAAAAATACCATTAAAAGAATTGAGGTTCTAGGTAATTAATGTTTATAAAGTATAAATATAACATGATTAATAACATCAATACATGTAATTAAACAACATTGTGCATTACCTTTCTTAGTGATTAAAAGATCATGTGTTTAAATTGTATTTATGTTAAGTCTTTTTTTCACCAAGTGACATTATAGAACTCAACTTTTCTTTCATTTTAATTTATTAACATTATCTTATATTATACATCTTATTTAAATATATTTAAAGTAGGCTTTACTTCTTTTTTATGTGATAACTTTACATCTGTTAAATTAGAAACATTGAAAGATGATATTCAAATCTTGTTATTCAATGCTGGTTTTGTATCACATTCCTTGCACACTCAGTGATGTATATTTATTATAAGTCTATGACAAAACATCATAAATCAATGTTTGATAAATATAATAAAATAATAATTTGACTTTCTCGACATAACATCTTTTCGTATACTATGTTCCATCATCATATACAAAGGCATCTAATCGCGTTGTAAATTTTCCCAAGCATTTGAATTTGGAAATATAAGAAGATAGAGTTTCAATCAATTCAAAAATTTGCTCAATTTGTAGATATTTAGAAATCAGAAAAATCTTAACGGAATAATTCCTTATCCATGAAAGTGAATCTCTATTATACATGAACTTCCTATCAAATTTATGTTAATTTTTTTGTTTACTACAAAATTAACTTGTAACTTAAACTCTCTGATATGCATGGTCAACTCTCCAAATTTATAAGTGATCTAATGCCAAACATCTACAAAAATTATAAAAATTATAAAAATTATGGGAAAAAAAAATACAGTATCTATATTGTCGCATTGTAATATGCACCCATTAATAGACAAATACAAAAAACAATTGTCATCCCATGCCTTTCTTTTACTAATAATGGACTAATTCCACTTATGTAACTTGCCTACAATAAAATGATGCAATTTCTCATATATTATGTCTCGATAGTTTATCTAAGATATATTTTGTTTATTACATATAAGTAAAAATCCATAAAAAAATAAAGATGTAAGTGTTTGTTAAATATAATTTCAATTTTTTTAATTTGTTAAATGGAATTAGAGTATTTGAGATTCATTGGAACAAAGTAATTGAGATTATAGGTCCAACCCTCACATTGGGTATGCAAATAATATGAAATATGGGTTTTCTATTCTTTCATATTGGAAGTAACAATCCATGTAACTTAGCAAGTCCATTTTAATGTGAACATAATTATTATTTCATAAATATATATTTAGTTAAGTATTTTCATAATTATATCTAATAATATCTACACGAATCACTTAATTTGATTTTATGGAATCCACATCTCTAACTTATTTCTTTGTCCTTATTCATAAATATATAGGTTGTTGGCTACTGTAATTGCTAGTTCTATAGGAAAAAATTTCTTGTACATGGTTCATCAACAATTCTTGAAATCAAAAAAAATTCCACTCCCCCTACATCATCATCAATCATCATCTTGAATTTTTTTATGCTTATTGGTAACCATATCTTGGGTATTTGTCGATTACCTTCAACCATGGAATTTCTCAAGTGGTTTCGACTTACAATGAACTATTCAGTACACCAAATGGTTTTTGGCCAATCATGAACCTTCATTTGTCATGACAAGTGATTTTTATAGTACCATGAACCATCAACAATAAAGCTATGGTGGTATACTTGTCTTATCACAACTTACACACATCTTCATTTGTCTTAGGTACATGTAATTTCAAATAAATTTTGATTTAAGGATAATCTAGCCCTTATACAAACATATAACCTTGCCTACTTTTTTTTCCATCATCAAAACAACATTATCAAGGAGGATCATCAAAATTCTTAGGGATTTAATTTTCACTTCAACTACTTTTTTATCTCAATTACTGATCCAGGTGGACATCAGTGGTCGTCCACTTATATCAATGGCTCAAAATACAGTTTCCATCTTGGTATTTTTTCTACAATTTTTTGGGTCCCAAACCTCCGGGGTTGTTTTGAGGCCCTAAACAACATTTTTTTCACTCAGCAACACCTTGAATGTAGCGAAAGCCACATGCTACGCTAAACAAAATGTGTACTCCCCAACTAGAACTTTCCGACGAGGTACCAAATGCCCCAACTAAAGATTGTATGAAAAAGTTATACCCTTGGATATGACATGTGGCATGTTCAAGATAGAAATCAATGCACCATATCCAACATATTGGAACAACGTTTGTGACCATATTCATATTCAGAGTTAAAATCCATAGATGTGTTTCCACACAAACATATTAAAAAATATTTATTTCCTAAGGAAATGAGAATAGAACCAACGCCAAACTCACTTGGTAATGAATTTCACTTTTTTTTGTGGGAAAAATAACAATTTCAAGTTATGTAAAATGTGATACAACACTTTCAATATGGGAAAGAATATATTAACCACACATTTGGTAGAAGTGGATAAAATATTTCCATCACTAAAGAGAGTAGATTGAGCATTGAGCACTTCCTTTATTGAAGAAGTATTATTTATTTTTATATTACAATGATTTTATAAAATTAAAAATAAAGAGAAAGAAGAAATAAACTATTAATCAGTGTTCACAGTACATATCCAAAAAACATTATATTTATAATTGTAATCATAAGTGTGATCTTAGAGATATCAAACAATTAGATCAAAAAATTAGCTCAATCGGTTGGATCCCTGTTTGGATCCCCAGTTGCTAAGTCGTTGACCCTGTGTTTCTAGGTCTGTCAGAGTTAAGCGTGTTGAATCGTGGCTAGTCGAATGTGTCCATTTGGGTAAATTGTCGATACTTTGTTACGAGGAAAATAAAAAGAATCAACTTGAGACATACAAAAGTAATAATGTTTTCTGATAGATAAATTGCAAAGAAAACACAAAAACAAACTATTAAAGCATTTGACAAATTATACAAAATTTATTAAGTAGAAAGGGAGTAGATGGAGCACAATAAAAGCATATGACAGGATTATACAAAATTTATTAAAAAAAAAAGGGAGTAGATGATGTTGACAAGGCATACATGTGGGTTTCATAGGCACTACCAGCCAGGTTTAGTAAATGATACCCACCTCTCTCATTATGCATACATATAGTGTTTGAGAAAGATGTAATTTGTTTAAATCAATTCAGAATATGTTAAAAGAGGTTATTCTTAACTACATCTTAAACAAAACAACTAACACAATTGAGTGAGGGAACGATTAAAGCTATTGCCTACAAGATCATTATAGAAAAGTTGTTGAAAATGGTGGTATAGATTTTTCATAGTGTTGTGTGTTGTACGAGAGCTATAATAGAAATATCCATGATATATATTAAAATAAATTATTAAAAATGTTGACACTTTCACATATAGTATTGGTGAAGTATCTTTATTTTAAGATGATTTAAAATTATTTTTGCTTGGTTAAGATTTTTTTTTTAAATAAGTTAATGACTCAAGATCTAAAGGCATATGACAAGAGTGAAAACTTACCCCTTACAAATTACAGATTACTAATAAATTATTCCAAATTACTTGATTTTTCTTTTTCTTTAAAAACCTTAATGAAAAAATCCATATTTCATAATAACAATGAAAATACTCATTAACAATTAAATTATGATATATTTTTCCAAAAAAAATATCTCTTCCGTATAGAAAAAAACTACAAAAATGCTTAATTAAGAACCATATAGAAAGTGTTATTAGTCCCTGCCAAGGCCAGGGACTAATAGCGATGAGTTCATCGTTGACTGGCTATTAGTTTAGGGTTGACTTTAGATTTTTGTTTAAAATCAAATGTGTAACATAGGAAATCAAAATATGTATTTTGTTTAATAATAAAAAAAAATATTTTTCTAACATTTGATTGGCTAATATCTTTCAAATGTTATTGCAGGCTTCACGTCATTCAATGTATAAACAATTAATAGATTTGACAATTTAGCTCTTGATTACTCCTCCTGCAATAAATTCCTTATATGACTGACAATTCATTAAAGCTTTTGCAGATTACGCTAAACCAGGAGATTCAACAAACATTGTTATCGAGTCATCGCACTGGCAATGTATCAGATTCAGAGCAATTTGATGCCAATACAACTCTCAATTACTATGGCGGTTCCACTAATAGATGTAGTAAGGCTGTAAGCAACAATGTGGAGAGGAGAACACTGAAATGGAAACCGCGGCATGACCGGTATCTGGTGGCAATCTGCTTATCTGGGCAGATGTCAA
>SNQJ01S0007717.1:64130-76767 GCA_010110895.2 Picea sitchensis
TCCGTAGGATCTTTTAATGACTTATGGTTGAGTTTTAATTTTGCATGTGTTAATTAACCATTTGAGAAAAATTAGTGAAAGAATGAGGAAAGAAGAGGAATTATGACAGCCATCTACATATATGCAGATCTGAAATGAAATAATAGACAGCAAACCATAACACGCAGATTGATAAAGGAGTTCGGCAAAACTTTGCCTACGTCTCCGGGCCTTTGTCTCTGTGGAGAGGCTTCTTTATTTCTATTCAAGAGCTCAAAAATACATCGCTACAATGCCAAATGGCTACAAGACTGATCTGGTCATGTTCTTCTAGATCTCTAGAACCCTGCAAAGAAAACGACACGTAAAACGGACGTCCGGAGCTCCCAGAAATGGTCCGACAACGTCTCCTCCTCAAAAAATTCTCTGCATCAAAATTGCTTTAGCTTGGTTTTCCTTCAGTATAACTCTGTTTTGACTGCTCCTATGGCTTCAGAGCGTCCAAAAACCCCTATCTGGGCTCTTTCGGCACCTCAATCGATCGAAAAACGAAGAAGTTAGGCCTCCTGGAAGTCTTTCCCTTCAAGCTTGCTGTCACTGGTTCTACAAAATGCACCCTTCTAAATTGAACCTGGCACACATGCAATAAATAGCGTGAAAACCCAGCACCGGGCACAACCGCGCCAACGGTGCAAACCGTAGGACGGTTAGGGCGCCTCCAGCCCCTAACCGCCAATCACTCGAGCACATGAAGGTCCATAAGACCTCGGGCTAGTGCAAAAAGAGCTCAACCGTTCAACGAGCCAATGATAAAGAGCCAAATGGTGGGCACATTCAAAACCGTTTAAACCAATTTTAAACCGCATGCACACTTTGCAACGGTAGAACCACGGTCCATATATTTAAAACCCCGCGCGCCTTTAAACAAAGGATATAGTTGTATGTTAAAACATGAAACCGTGGGTTTTGGTTTAACATTAATGCGCGATACAATATGGTCACATATATAAACAATATGACCGCGGTTCGGGGCTAAGCCCCGACCCGTCCCCCCCGCCAATGGTTACAATTTGCAAATTTAAATACAATAAAGTTCGTATACATTACAAGGCATAACATGTGGTCCGTTGGTCGGACGAACTTTGTGAAGGTGCTATACAGTGGGGAAGGTCACCGGTTTGAATCCAGTCGACTACAAAATTTTGATTAACAAACCAAAACCAATAAAGGGGTGCCACGTGGCAGCCCATGACTGGGCCACGTGGCACCATAACATTTGCCAAGAAATTGCCACGTGTCGTCAATTGATTCGACCACAATTGCCAATAATAAAATGCCACATCATCATGTACGGTCAAGCCATGTCACCTCTGCCATGTCAGCCCTTCTGTACTACTCTGTCAGCTGCTGACGTCATCCGTGCCACATGTCACCCTTACAGTGGTGACATGTGTCACCTCCGGATTGGTCCAGCTGTCTGCCCGTATGTCCAAATTTGCCTGACACATGTCACCTTCTAGAGTTTCCATGTGTCGCCTTCTAGGATTTCCACGTCAGCTGTATGGACCGTACGGTCTACACAACCAGCATGACACGTGGACTGTACGGACTGTACAGTCATCCCTTTTTTTCCTGTTTGGCTTTTCAGACAGAACGCAATATCTTCTCCATACGGAGCCCGTTTGACAAAGTAAATATATCGTCGGAATCAGGAAGACGAGACGGAAACAATGGCACAGGTTTCGTTTCATTCTGAGCACTTCCAGTTTTGAGCATTTTTCAAGCCCTGTCAAGCTTCTGGATCCAATTTTGGATCATTATAAATATGACTTCAGTGTTGAATCAGAGTGTTTCCATCAATGCCAAAGGGGGATATTGTTTATTAATTGGTTTGGTTGTCATTAATGTCAACCCTTGAAGCAAGTCTGGTAGAAAATTCTGGTAGCCCCAACACTATGGTTAAGGGACTTAAGTTTGATTGATGTATTATGGTATGAATGTTAGTATATTTTCAAGTAAGACTATTTTAGATGGATAGTTCATTTCATGCCATTTTCGGTGATATGTGCAATGTCACACAACTCCTCACGGTTAGAGATTTATGGCCTTGTGAAGTTGGAGCACCTTCATGAGTTATCTAGAAGGTCAAAGAAGTTAAATTATTCTAGAAGATGCTAGAAGAAGATGACTACTCAAGTGGGTGAAAATAGGAGTTAATCATGGGTTACGTTATTATAATAAGAACTTAATTAAAAATAAATTAGTTGCAACTAGAAGTGGAGAATTTACTATTTGTAGTGAAGTGGTTTAGAAGTTGACAAGGGGTTAGAAGTGGGTTAGCCCTAAAAGAAGGAAATTGGATTAAGTTGGTTAGAAGGTAACCCCTTGAGGAATCTACATGGAAGTATAAATAAGAGAGCAAGGCTCTCCTATTAGCACCTATTGAGCACATTAAATATCTATTATTGTGTAAGTTTTATTGCAGGTACTCATTGATACATCTAAAGTTACGCAAGTCTGAGGTAGCATGAAGGGTCAAAGATGAAAGTTTTGGAATTATATAAAATACTAAGAAAACCCTAGTTTTTGAGGTGTACGCGTGTTACAGTGGACAAGGGCACGTACATACATGGGCTAGCAATATAACAACGCACATATAATTGGGAAAATCCATAAAAACATGAGGATATAAAGATGCCAGGTCTCTAGAATCTGAAAGCAAGATCTCGGGAAGGTCTACAATGATTAGGTACAACATATCTATATACAGGTTCAAAAGGTATGTCTTATTTCTATGTGTAGTTGGATTTTGTTGTCTACATGAGAAATGGTTATGGGGGTTTGAGGTTTTTCCCTAGATAGGCTATTGGTCGTATGAAACTTATTGTATAAGTCAGATCTATAGAAATATAGTGCTGGTATATTTGATATCTATCATTGGTACATCTTGTTAGGGTTGATGCACATCTTGTATTTCTTGGCATATGGTTAAGGGTTTTTGTGGTACATGGTTGAGAGATTTTGGTTGTGAAGTGGTTGTGAAGTGGTTAAGGGTTTTTGTGGTACATGGTTGAGAGATTTTGGTTGTGAAGTGGTTGTGAAGTTTTTGGTATAGTTTGAGGCTAAATAACAGTAAGGGTTTGTTGTATAGTCCATGTGAGGGTTACCACAATTGTTCTTGATTAGACACACATGTATGACACGTGACTAGAAGATATATAGATGCATTTGGTTAAGGGATATGTATGAGGATGTTTTTACAGGGAAGAACTAAAGTTTGGACACAGCGTCAAGTTGCAGGTTGATGTGACAGGGGCAACAAAGTGTTAGATTTTTTCAGGAAGGTGAAAAACCTAGTCTTCAGAAGGCATACACAAGTTGAAGTATAGATAGGTCGGATACATACAAAGGATGCACTACAGACAGGTCACGTACATATGTGAGTTGCAGCACAGATAGGTCGTGTTCCTGCTAGATTTTTGTTGGTACAGGAAGGTTACATGTATAGTTTGATTACAGGTTGTTGGTTCAGGTTGGTTACAGGTTGTTGGCATATATTGGTACAAGTTTATAGTGGTATATCTCACAGTGATAGTGTGGCAATGGTTTCATCATTTCACTTATATTTAAGAGTGGCAGGATGGGGCAAGGACAGGTGGTTGTAGCCACCTTCCGGTTGTAGCTAAAGAACATAGGGGATTGTAGTATCCTTCTAGTTGTATCCAGAGAATTGGAGAGTTGGAGCTTCCCTCAAGTTGTAGCCTGAAAATATAGGGGGTCAGAGCCTCCTTCCAGTTGTAGCTAGAGAAAAACGAAATTTGGTGCTTCCAATGAATGTAATTCTTAAAGACATATAAGAAAAAAAAAATTGTGGTTTTCTCTCGCATTGGGTTTCCACATAAAAATATTGGTGTATTGTGTATGTGTGTGATTGTTCATTTTTCATGGTTTATTTACTCTACAGTTGTTTAATGATAATGGTATATTGATCATAAAGATAAAAAACAATTATATTCTATGGTTAAAAAGGATTAATAATATCTATTACTGATTCACCTCCCCTCTTAGTAATCTAACAACACTACAAAATTTCCCCTCTATTTTTTATCTGATAGTAAGTGTTATGGTTTTCAGGATTCATACCGACAAGGATTTTCCCTATGTTATAACTCTCTGATATACGTGCAGGGTTGAAAAATAATACTCCATCCAATATCATAGGGAAAAAACTATTGAGGCTTGACCATACCCTTAGTTTTACTACCCAATTACCCTGCATGTACTAGAGAGTAGTCTTCACAAGTATTGTTCTCAGTGCCACTATAGGAGTTAGGCGATTGATAGGATGATCTATAGCTAGTTGTAGGAGACCTATGGTACTCCCTATATACATGAAGGCACGTGGGAGTGATGGTTGTGTACAGGTGATTTCTGATGTGGTACTACTTGAAGGGGTCCCAACAAGGGTTACAAAGTTTTCAAACTAGGTGAAATAGTGGTTTTGAATAACCCATGAAACCCTTTGTATTTCCTATTTGTATTCCTCCCTAAACATTGTTTTACCTACCAAACAACATATCTTTGCGCATCAAAGACGCTGGTAGTACACGTCTCTACTCTAAAAAAAATTGTCTAAAATTTCTGTAAAGGAAAGTGCTCTGATACCACTTGTAATGTACCAGATGTATTATGGAAAGAAGAACAAAATAATGATGTTGCATACCAACAAAAATAGTGAAATATAGAGAACAATAATACTAAAAATGATACCTTTATTGATAGAAATCCAAATTCACTTTCCTCTTCGAGGGAGAAACCTCCAACATAGGAGAGCTCAATTACAAAATAATTCTCAAGAAAAGTCTTTCTCGTGCTTTCTACTTCTATTTATACTATTTCTATCTTCTAGAGAACATTCTATAGGAATATCTTTCTAGAATGGGAAACTTCTATTAAGTATTCTTACCTTAGACATGTCCACATTATTACACATGACTTCTTTACTAATGTTGGCCTTTATTACATTTTAAACATATTATTCTACCTATGCGAGGGGTTAGGGAGGTTAGGTCCCTAACACAAGTTGCCTATAGGGATGCAAGAAGTAGAAGGAGATCCACTTCTAGTGTTGTAATCAAGGTTTGGTCCCCCATTGGATAAAAATTCAGTTGTGGGCATCACAATAGATATGATGGGTGTGCTAATGCTAGGTATACTCATGGAAGGAAAGGTTGTTTCTATTGGCATCCCCCAAATGGAGACACCTAATGAAATGTGCAAGGATGGTGTAGGTCCTATGACAATAATGAACAAAAATGAGAACATCATGGAGGTGCCTCTTGTAATTCTCATTGATGGGATCAAAGGATCAACCACACTATATGAAACACTTGGGTCGGACATGATGTGAGGATCACTGAACAAAGAAAAAGGATCAATATATATTCCTTTTACTTGGATGAGTACGGGGTCTCTAGGATCAGTCAAAAGAGGGTTAAAATTGGGTAGATGAATTTCATGAACCCCTTCAACTTATACTCTCTCACTATCCGCGGGTATTCTATTAACCTAGGTAAGTTCTATGTCATGTATTGACCTCCTTTTAAGAGGTGGTCATTCCATTACCTCTAGTGAAATTCTTGATTGTCGACGGGACCAACAAATCGGTTGGTCTACCATGGTGGATAAGGTGTGTTATTACAATAACAACAATTAACCTATGGCTAACGTAGATGCAAAACCAAATATCACACCCCTAACAAATCTAGGTTATGAACAAGAAAACCAATATATCAAGGGTCCTCCTAAAAATCGCCATCCAGGGGATGTTAAGAACCTAAAATATTGTCTAGTGAAGGTGTGAGAAACAATTATGGTAACCCAGACATAACATCCTTGACCTGTGCAAGTACCCTTTATTAAGGTGGGAACCCTCCAGGGGAACTAAAACAGAGGTTCAATGTTTTCCCCATGTACCACAGGCACTTCCCACCTGTAGTCACCTCTATACCTACCTAGGAAAGGCCACTACAGTTACCACTTCACAATCAGTGACCAAGTGAGCAGTTGAAGGTCGAGCCACATGTATGTATAGGGAAAATAAGGCTGAAACTTCGATAGTGCTACCTCCCAGGGAGCTATTGGCACTTTCAAAAGAATTGTACAGATAGTAATCCAAGCAATCTAACAAACAACAAGACAGTCATAGAGGGGATATCACTCTACTTTCCCCAACGTGGCCTCATTCTTAACTCCTATGTTAGAGGAACTTCTCAACGCACACATTGTGATAATGGATTTATGCACTCATTAGTGACTTCTAGGTTCAACTTAGGTGGCCTTGGATAGTTTACTCTCCAATCCTACACCAAGGCCCTAAATCCTATCTAGTGTTGGTTTTCTATGGAGAAAAAGAGTCTAATAGGTTTTAAGTTAAGAGATATTTTTCTTATGTTTTTTTATTACTTGATGTAATGGATGCAACTTTAGTGATGTTATGAATCTTTTCCAATCCAAAGAAAGAAAAGTGTGTATGCAAGAGATGAAACTTTTGTGTTCGATGAACTCTATCCAAGGAAGGGAAGATACATTTTTCTTTTTCATATTTTATGATCAACAACACAACCTCACACTCTATTAATAAACCACTCAAGACAATCCAAACATTGAAAATGATATTCAAACACTAATTATGCCAATGCAATCTTTCAAAGACACTCAAAATATTAACCCTAAAACACCTTTTTTTAGTGTCTTTGTTTCTTGAAATGCAAAGATTCTCTAATCTAACAAAGAAAATAAATTTTGAAATCAAACTAGAAAACAAAAAGCTAATGATAGTGATGCACCAAATCACACTCCGATGTCTCCATGGGATCAAAATCCCAAAACCTGAAAAAAAATGATCTAGCAATGCTGAAAGAAAATATCGACATTTGCAAATTGAATGTGAAGGGAATGAGGAAACATTACTAGATATGAAAGGATTTGTTGGAAACATTACTCAGGTCACCACTAACCATGTAGCTAGCTCACACAAACAAGCAACCTCAACAAAGGAACTCAGACACCTCAAATTTACTTCAAAATACAAGAGGTAAAGAAAAGGCTCAAACAAGGATTAGATCTAGGCTGCCAGACCTAGATCTAATATATCTCTATGATAGGATAACAGATATCTGACTAGGAAAATTACAAAAATAAAATAAAAACAATCACCTATAAGGGCAGTTGTAACCCAACAATATTGCAACTAGCAACATTTTTGTAGATAGTTGTGGGATGTAGTATAGATAGCTCTCGACTGGTCGATCTAGTGTGAATTGTTTAGGAACAACCGTTTACAAATTTTGGGTAAAAAGACCCATATCTGGACAATATATGACAGATTTAACAGATATGACACACATAATAGATATGCTCCCTCAGTGAGTGATGAGGCAAATCAATGGCTACAATACAATTTCAAAAGGCCAAAGAGAAAGGGAAATCCCAAACTAAGTAAGCATCAAATATCCTTCCCCAGTGGAATCACTAGTTATGTTTTGGATAAACCTCTCCTACAAATAAACAAGACATCCCTTGGATCTTCCCTTGACCCAAGAAACACAATGGGATAGATCATAACAAGGTTCTCCCTAGATCTACTAGATTTTTACTAATTATTATATTAGAGTGGGATGGAAAGGAATGCCTTATTTCAGAAGGTTGTCCTCACATGTTCCTAGTTGTTGCGACTCCAAAGATCAAGCTCCATCTTGCGCAACTTGATTCTTTCACACGAAGAGACAATGCACACCTTTCTCAAACCTCTTCAAGCTTAAGAAATGCAATTCTAAACCAGACCTAGCCTAATCTACTCAAGGAAAGATTAGATCTTTCGTAAGAACGTATCAACTATTGAATACCAAAACATTGGAAAGGGAAAACCATACTGATCTATATTAAAAATGGAGAAATAATACATCAATCATGAAAAATACATTGAGTCGTGAAAGAAGTCCTCCCTAGACCCTTGCTCCATTTCCTCCTTAGCCCTGACAAAAAAAAGACTGATTCGATATGAAGATTTGTCTCTATAGAAGAGCTCCTATGAAATTTCTACATGTACCTGTAAATGATTCTTCCTCCTCTTACCCTTGGAAGGCCTTCTTTATATAGATTGGTGGAGGAGACTAGGGGATGCTTTTATATTTCTAGAACTTGGTGAACCTCGGTTGGATCGACAGTTCCCAAGCTCATATCACGAGAAAAAAAACTCACCTAGCATCAATCTCCTCGTAACTTCCCAATTATAGAAGGTTGCATGGGTGGTTGTGGGTTGTCAGTAGTGCAATCGATGACCGATCATGTGTTATCAGTGATGCAACCCACAACCAGTCACACTTTGTGAGCAGGTCAAAGAGCGACCTCCCTCAAAATCAGTGAATTCCAAAGGTAGAACACTGTGTTTCAACAATGAATCATCAATGGGTACTCCATGTGTCCCTAGGGTTTCAAATAAGGTTGTAACATAGATGTGTTTCCAAAATGGGTTTCTTGGGGCTAAATCTCAACCCCATTAAGTGATTTCATTTCTTGGATGTGTGTGACATTTATTTACTTGTCATTTTAATTTAGTGTATACCAAATGATAAACAAATACATTAAAAATTTAAAATTTAATAGTCATACAAAAAACAAAAAAAAAATGTTTAAGTAGAATTTTAGGTATAATTTATCATTGTAAAATGTGGAAGAAAACATGTATTCCTCTTCACATAACATATATCATTGAACAATGAAGCACAAAAATATGAAAATTTTCAATTTCAATTCCCATTTTAAATACAAAATTGATGGAAACTCTAAAGCCTACTAGATTGGAAAGGGATTTTTGGATAAAAACTTCATCTTATGATAAATTTTTAAATAAGATTTAAAAAAACTCTTTTTATTAGAAAATTTATTATCTATAACTTACATAATTAAAAATGAATTTTATTATTAGTCATGGCCCATCTCAACCACTACTAGATTGCAAAGGGATTTTTAGATAAAACTTCATGGTACAATAAATTTTTAAATAAGATTTAAAAAATAGTTTTTTATTGAAAATTTATCACCTATAGCTTAGGCCATTAAAAAATGAATTTTATCATTATTCATGCCCCATCTCAACAACTATTAAACCACGTCTCAATTCATTTTGAAATGCATGCACTAAGTAATATAATTTAAAATAAACTACACCCACTTAAATATTTCCTAGAAAAACTATATACACATGAAAGGATAAGGTCTCGTACGCCTAGTGTTATGCAAAAGGATAAGGTCAGGTAAGCCTCTTCATTAATTTATGAAAATGTTGATTGTTGTCCCCACTTTCCAACGTGAAAGTCCTTCGATGGATGAGTGAGATTGAAATCAACTCTTTGCTCCGTGATTCATCAGTGAGCAATATATTGAAATCAACTCTCTGCTCCGTGATTCATCAGTGGGCAATATTAAATTTATTGTACTCCATTAGCAGTTCTTGCTTTGGGCTTACAAACCTTAATATCGGGTCTTGCTAACCATATTGTTGACAATATTTGTTGTCATTGATTCTGCTGGATAATTTGGAATATGCTTTAATGATGCGTTTTCTATTGCCTCTCGCTAAGCATGTTGTTGACAATATATTTTTTGGAAAGTTTATCCTGGGACGTGCCTGAAAACTTTTGGTATATTCTTTAATGATGCGTTTTAGAGAAGGGTATAATTCCTCTCCAATCACATTTATATTTCAGCTTACCTCCATCCCAAGCCAGTCTCAACCCATACACGTTACGTTACGTTACTTCCCTTCAACTTTTACTTCGGCCCATTACATTGCAGACGGAATTCAGCAAAATGCCTCCCCTTCACGCTTTCACAACCTCGTCCTCCTCCATTGCAGCCGAGCAACCGCACCGGAGAATGCAGATTCCGAGCGCAAACAGCAAGCCTGACAGATACCCGCAACCTAACCTCTGTGTTGCCCCTCATCTTCTTCATCTCCATTCACAGCAAATCAAACCCAAGTCTGTCATGGATCCACTCAATGAAAGTGTCCGGGCTAGGTTATGCGGAAACTTGCCCATCACAGATATTGGCAACCATTGCAGCACCAGTGGTAGCGACCACGACATCGACTCCAAAACGCTTGCCGACATGATTTATGGTTATGGGATTGTAGATCAAGATGGATCACACGGAGATTGTTCGTCTTCTAATTTTACAAAAGACTGTCAAGTCGATGTCGAGGGCTTAAGTAGCCAAGACAATTTCATGCCGTTTCAGCTCTGCGAGATACTGGAGGTACGCCAGTCATACTCCTCCTCATTTCATTCTTCACATTATCTGGTCTGTTTTGAGTTTCTCAATCCTCCTTTGCTGTGAAATTCTCAGAAGATAACAGTGTGCATAGAGATTTGCATGGCTCTTTGAGGATTTCAGATTACCTAGTTAGTTGCCAACTAAAACCTAGATCATCCAACATCGTACATTGTCTTCTCCAGGCCAGTCTTAATGTTGAATGGAAGAACAATCTGCCCAGTTTTAATGTTGGATGGAATGCAGGTCCTAATGTTGGATGGAAGAACAATCTGCCCATGAATATGATGCTCTGATCAGGATTGTGAGAGACTCCATCCTGAATACCAGGTGGAACAGTTTAATTCAACACAAATGGCTCCTACCCTCAACCCCTCCCTATGAGATTTAAACATGTTACCTGATGAAGACTAAATCCTACATAAATCAATTGATCTACACCCAATGGGTGGATTCAATTGTCAATTTTCAGGTAGAACAGTTTAATTCCGCACAAATGGCTCTTACCCTTGACCCCTCCCTATGAGATTTGAACTTGTTACCTGATGGAGACTAAACCCTACACAAATCAATTGATCTACACCTAATGGGTCAATTCAATAAGATTATGACCAATTTTCAGGTCGAACAGTTTAATTCAACACAAATGGCTTTTACCCTCAACCCTTCCCTATGAGATTTGAACATGTTAACATGTTACCTGATGGAGACTAAACCCTACACAAATCAATTAATCTACACCTAATGGGTGGATTGAATAACGTTATCGCCAATTTTTTTATCAGCCTTGAATGCATGCTGAGAGAGTAGCTGATTTAAGATTAACTGTTTCTGGGTTCTGATCTTTTATCGTCTTTCGCTTTGTTTATCTTCCTCGGATTACATATTCATACTTTTTTCAAGTATATTCGCCATTTTTGTCCACCAGTACCAGGGTGTTAACATATTACAAGATCAATTAACATAAATGCTGCTAACTTAGATTGATTCGAGTTTACCAGGGTATTTGCTCCAGCACAGACACTGCATTTGAGTTGTGTCTGCTGCGAAATGTAGAGAAAGCTATAGCGATCGACAAGGAAAACGCCAGTTTTAATGTCCCCCAGAATGCGGAGCAGAAGAGTCGTTCTCGCCGATTTGTAATGAACAGTTTGCGATTCGCAGGATACAGTGCAGCCGTCTGCAAGTCTCGGTGGGAGCGAACCACTGGACATCCTGCAGGTCAGTCAGTCTTTTAGAAATAGTACTAACAACACTTCCGAGCTCTGCTTTCACGGCCCCTCCTAAGACCCATCTTGTGTTGAAAGCCAGTTCATCCTCTTTTTGAGTTTCTTCATGTTGGTATACCAGTATAAATACAATGCATATAGATTTATTTGTTGCCATTTATATTTTTCTTTTGAAATGGGTGAGATATGGTTTGGGTGTACAGGCGATTACGAGTTCATAGATGTAGTTATCGAGGGATCGAAATTGCAAAACGAGCGTTTCTTCGTGGACATCGATTTCGTGGCGCAATTTGAGATAGCCCGACCTACGGCCGCTTACAACGCCCTGGTGCAGAAGCTTCCCACTTTGTTCGTCGGGAGGGCATGCAAGTTATGTTCGATCATCAAGATTATGTGCGACGCAGCCAGGAGATCCCTGAAGGAGAAGGAAATGTACATCCCGCCGTGGAGGAAATATCGTTACATGCAAACTAAATGGCTGGGTTCTTACAAGAGGACTACCAACACAACTACTTCCAGGGCTGCGGAGAACGCTTTATTTCAATTTCCATATCCAAGTATCGAGCTTAAGGTTATGGGGTGGGATGCTAGCGTTCTTCACCAAATGGAGAAAGGCAACATGGCCTCTGAGCAAAATCACGCGGCCAAATCGAAATCCACAGAGCAGGCCAATGAGCGGTTCGAGTCTCGTGGTCGTTTGTTAAAAGGAGGGGACCGAGATAGACATGTAAATAGGATTTCAGGCTTGGCCACNAAAGGCAACATGGCCTCTGAGCAAAATCACGCGGCCAAATCGAAATCCACAGAGCAGGCCAATGAGCGGTTCGAGTCTCGTGGTCGTTTGTTAAAAGGAGGGGACCGAGATAGACATGTAAATAGGATTTCAGGCTTGGCCACGGCCTTGGCAGAGGCTGGTCTTACGCCCATGGCCCCTTCGAAGGGAACCTGATAATTTGAAATTACGACACCGTTATTCTCTATATCTACGCTAGACAGCAACACAACTGTATATGGTAATCGCAAACCATTTTGTACAGCTCTGTTAACTATAATTAATCTTAAAAAAAAACAATTCAATATCTAGAGACAACCTG
>SNQJ01S0007717.1:76784-95961 GCA_010110895.2 Picea sitchensis
AATGCTGTACATAAAAGACTAGCCCAGCTGGTGCGGGTGATTCCATAATATGAAGCAGGTCTAGGTTGAATATGTACAGAATAACGACAACAGTATGATCTTTAAAAAGATTTTTTTATAATATTATAATAATAATAATATTTATTTTTAAAATCAGAGTTATATTAAATTGGTGTATAAAACTACTCAACCCAGTTATTTGACTCTTAAAATCTAAGAAGATATATTAATCCTACCCTATCTTTCTGACTTTAAACTTATAACCTCCTTCTATAAACACTTATTTTATAATTTATCATCAATAAATAAGTGAAGAAAGTAAAGAAAAACATAAAATAAGGAATAAATTTATATTTACGAAATAGAAATGAGATAGATATAATAATACATTAAAAATGAGATCTGTATAACAATACAGTGTACTATATAATTAAAAAAACACTCAATTCAACATAAAATTTAATATTTTAATGATTTGCAGGATAAAATATATTTTTAATAATTCTTAATTCATAACTTCTACAGATTCTCTCATAAATTTATATTCATGTTTTGTTCTATATCTCAAAATTGGTAATGGTAATGGCTGCCTTCCGAGTAGTGACGTAGTAAAGTAGGCTGAGGTTTGACGAATTGATGCATACGGTCACGATGAGGCCAAAGTTAACACACTTTCAACAAAATCTCTGGTTGTTATAAAC
The DNA here is from genome assembly GCA_010110895.2 of Picea sitchensis. Classification (NCBI taxonomy): domain Eukaryota; kingdom Viridiplantae; phylum Streptophyta; class Pinopsida; order Pinales; family Pinaceae; genus Picea; species Picea sitchensis. Next base: position 77,486 of record SNQJ01S0007717.1, read on the forward strand.
TGAAAATTAGAATGATCTCAAGAGTTGCCTATAAACTGAAAATTGGAATGATCTGAAGGGTTTGCAGTTAAAAAAACAGATACACACAAAACTCACTATTAGTATTATTTCACCATTTAAAGGTAATATATATTACACTTATATTGTGTTTATGAGATCCAACTACTTTTAATCTTTTAGATTGTTGTTGTGAATATCTGGACAACCTCCAACAAACCAAACCAACTTTATTATTGAAAGCTTTAATTATAACACCCTCCCTTAAAGCTTACATAATTATCAACAACTCTACCCACTTAGGAGTCTTCTCCACTATGCTCTTTCTTCTCCACAATTTTGAACTTACCAATTGACTCATTTAAAATACAACTCCCTCCAACCATCATTGACATATTTATAAGATTAACTCTTCTTAACATATTTTTTTCTAAACACTATGCCAGAGAAACAGTCTGGATAGTGAACCATCCTATAGAGAAGCTCCCATCTGATGAAGACATAATTCATTGTGTTCACCAATTATCTAGGAAATCCATCTGCATACCAAATGTTTCCGATACTCGATCTTTAAAAGTGACCTGTCTAACACACAAGGATCTCATACTACAACCAGTGGTTTACTTTACTCGGTTTTTCAAGCGCCAAAATCCACAAACCGTAATAGACTATAGACATAATTATACTAATGATGTGTTCAGGGTTTCAGAGCTCCAAGAACCGCCAATGTAGATTATGTTAGGTTGTTCTATAATTGGTTCTGCACATTTTAATTTACACATAATAAATATATGCAAAATATAACATACTTTCATTACATATTTGCACACAACTATTCAATCTATGTTCCAATACTTAATGTAGTACATCTGCATGTTCCCATTAAAGATTCTGCATCGCGACACGCTAGTCTCCAAATATTGAGCAATGCGTTCTCCGATACATCTATAGGTCTGCGCCCACAGTGAATGCAGCTGCCCCATTGGCAAAGAGCGCCATAGTCACAGCTCATGTATGGAAATTCAGAATGCTCAAAGCACATTTGTCGTCTTTGAGCCGAGTTGCTGCTTCCATAAAGCGTCCAGATGAGGTAGATTTAGCTGGCTTGCAAGACTATGATCTTAAAAATATATATGGAAATATGTGGATCATATGAATTTTCTAGCAAAGAAAACCAAATATTTACAGAACAATTGCGTAGGAAGCCAATAAAATCTGTGTGTACACAACTAGAATCTTTGTAGCCCGCTACTCATTAAAAATCTTGAGGTAAATATGTGTCAACTAAAGAGAAAGAGAGACAATCTGTTGGCAATCCATCGTGACGAACCCAAAGATCTCAACTCCAGGTCCCCCCGGTGTTTCTTTTCGTGCATAACGTAGATTACATCATTGTCTATCTCTCTTCTCTGGTGATTTCTGCAGCACTCGAATCAGATCATGCATCCATCTCCTAAAGGTTTCACCGTTGATTTAGTGCTGACAACAATTTTGACAGCAAAAGATTCTTCTTAGATGATGGCTTCTCCACGCCCGCATATATCCTTCAACAACCTCAGCCACACATGCATACATAAATCTTCACACTTATGCTAAGAAATTCAACACTCACCTACACACAAAAATTCTACACACTAAACACACTCACATGTTACTAGGCCCTTCTATGAGGGAGATAACCCACAGTTCTCAACTCTGATACCAAGTTAAAAAAACAGATACACACAAAACTCACTATTCATATTATATCATCATTCAAAGATAATATACATCACACTTATATATAATGCTTATGAGATCCAACTACTTCTAATCCTCGAGAGGTTGTTGTTGAGAGAATATCTCAACAACCTTAAACAAATCAAACCAACTCTACTATTGTAAGCCTTAATTCTAACATTTTCTATATACACTTTCTTTAGGAACTCTTCTATATTTAATGTGACAAATGGTTCTCATACCATTTCCACTGATAGAGGCATGTCATAGCTCATAACATTTTTTGTTTTTGTACTTTGGAATAGAGCCTACTAAATCCTATTGGTTACTTCCCCTCATTTCGAGGATTTCCTGAACCTAGGTGGAGGAAAACACCCGCTCGGTGAAATCATGAAGATGGGTAACATTTTTGTTAGAATCGGGGCTCCAAAATTCCTACTGACATTTTTTCGACCGAACTAATAATTATTTCGACTGAAAGACACATCTTTTCGGCCGAAAACTCTTTCGGTTGAACATTTAGACGTCAAATCAAACGGTATCGTGACGATGGCCTCGATTGTTGTGTACCATATTAGTTGGATGATTATTTTTTTCGATAACATTTTTCAGCCGAACGTTGTTTCGGCCGAAAGAATCTTTTGGCTGAAAAAATGTTTCATCCAAAAAACTTTTTATATATCACCCGCACATCGCCCCATTCACATTTTCCTGAACTGTTTGAATGTTGGTTGATGTAGATTATTTTTAGTTGTTGATTGGTGCTGGCGGACATTGCAGCTAGTGGTTGGTGTTGGAGGTTAGTGCTGGTGGTCATTGTTGCTGGCGGTTGTTGTTGGAGTTCGTTGCTACTGGTTGTTGTAGCTTGCTATTGCTCATTTCCACTGGTCTAGGTAAATATATCCCTTTCCTAGTTAAATGATTTTTTAGTTATTTACAGTTTGGGTTTTAGGAGGTTGACAGGGACGAATTCATCCCTATCCATGTATAGGGACAAGGCCAAATTCGGGCCTGTCCCTATACATGGAAAGTTCTGAATTCGGGCGTGTCCCTATACAGGGACATGGCCAAATTCGACCCTCTCCATGTATAGGGATAGACCCGATTTCATTGACGTTGGTCCATGTAAATATATCCCTTTCCCAGTTAAATATTTTTTTAGTTATTTACAACTTGTGTTTTAGGAGGTTGACGACCATGTCCATGTATAGGGACATGCCCAAATTCAGGAATGTCCCTGTACATGGACATGGTCGAATTCAGGCTTGTCCCTATACATGGATAAGCTCAAATTCAGGCATATATGTGTAAAGGGACATGGATGAATTCAGGCCTATCCATGTACAGGGACAAGCCCAAATTTGGGCCTGTCCCTATACATGGACATGACCGAATTGCCATTACAAGAGTAACTCCATGTATCATCATGCTTGTAATCATACCTTATACGTTTCAAAGAGTGTGATAGTGAAAACCATTACCCTATACTAAGATAAGACTAGTAATCATGATTGAATATCAATAAGGAACACTTTATAATCACTAATCGATGTACTATGATTTCCTAATCATCATACATGTTTTAACTCCAACTTAAGAAATGTATTAGCTTTATCATGTTCAGGTTGTTGTATTCGAATTCAATATGCATGATATAGAATACTAAGGTATGACAATGATAAGCTCTTATGGAGATCGATACAAGTTCAAGCTGTGTTTACCTATTATGACTATTATATAAACCTTATTCAATCAATGGGAGTGATTCTAGTTATATTGTTTAATCAATGGGAAAGGTTGTTCAATAAGGATATGTGATTAAAGGTAATGAAACTAGTAAAGAAGTGGAGATATTACAAGATAATTTTATATTTTAATATTCATTATAAATTGAAAATAGAAAATTTAAAATGAAATTATATTAATCAAGCCTGTTCCTGTATAGGGACATGCCTTCAATCTGAAGAATTTTAGGTGAAACCTTTGGGGTGCCAAAAATATTGCCAAACCTCTCTAGTCATCAATTGATAAGAGAGCTTGGCCAAGTAAATCATTATTAAAAGAAAAATGATTAAGTGTCTCGAACTGCTAATAATTTCAGAACAGACTAAAACATGAAATTTCATAAATGTATCATTAACCATTGGCCAACCAATAAGTATTCACAGTAACAATTAACATCACTTGGAAATAATGGACTGTGTTTAAAAAATATTTCCCAAGGAAGATGTCTTGGTGAAGTGGAGGCTAAATCTTAGTCTTCAAAAACAGATGGACTTGAAACACTCTCTCCTGCAATATCCCCTTAATAGTATTTAACTACTTGTATTTCCCTTCTACATTCCTCTATCTCTTGTGCCAGTAACATGTATTTTGAAAGAGTAGTCCCAAGCACAATTAAATAAAAAATCTCCTCTCTAGCATTACTCGAATGCTTCTTAGTGTGCAACTTTTTTCAAATTTGGGAACTGGCATAGTCTCTTAATTTCTTGTTTTAGCTAAGTAAATGTTTTGTCAGTTATTGTTTTTATGCTACCATATTAAGGATCATAACTTTTAATGTCTTGTTGATTGTAACATACAAGTAGCTAATGTTTAGAAATTTTAAAATAAATATTTTATTATACCTAGCTATATTTTTTGCCTTAAATTTTAACATGTTACACATAGTTTATCTTAAAAATTACCTTCTACAAGTTACAAAGATATAGATTATCTTCTACATATTACATTTTTTTCATATTTAAATATTTCGATGTTCAAGTTTCGGGTAATTCTTAACTTATTCCCCAATTAATTAAAATTTCATTTATATACATGTTTTGTGTTTTAGGAGGTGGACAGAGCCAAATTCGGCCTTGTCGATGTACAAGGACATGCTTGAAATTGAGCCTATCCCTGTACATTGATAGAGCCGAATTTGGGCCTATACATGGATAAGGATGAATTCGGGCTTGTCCTTGTACAGGGACAGGGTAGAATTTTGTTACATAAATTTCTATTTTCGGCACACTAGTTAAGTGGGAGTTAACTTACAAGTTCTATTTTAGACTTTCTAATTTTAGACCATCACTATTATGCATGCAATTCTATTATAGGATGTCATTGCCAATATGCGTGAATATCACTCACTCGTTGAACATATCATAATATACATTGATTCTCATTCTCTATATTGCATCTCTCTTCATTTTCTTGATAAGATTTGTTTGTGTATGCTTTAGCTAGGTCTCTTGTGCAGGTTTTGTTGACGGGCGAAATTGACCGTCCGTCAACTGGAAGAGTGGATCCGGTCCGGGGTTGTCTAAATAACCCAAGCCGTTTGGGATGAACCACCCTGACGGGTTTAGCGGCTCCGTTAACCAATCTAAGTCCTAAGAAAATAAAAAAAAACTACTCTAAATTAACTAATCTAAATGAAAAAAATAACAATTAAAACAAACTAATAAACAAATCTAAACTACTAATATATACAATCTATTAACTTAAATCATACAACTATAATTCTACAAATTTAAATGTTTAATTATTAACAGAATCAGCTTTAATTACAAATATACAATATCTACAAATTACAGATTTAAATTAAAACCTGGAAAGATCTTTTGTAATCTATCCTAAGACAACGAAACTATTATTTTTGGATTTTATAGTTTTATGATAAAGAAATAGAATAAAACTAACTATCTAAGCTAAACAACTAAAACACTAACTCTAACTACAAATCTAAACTATACATATATCTATCTAAACTACTTATATTATACTAACTAATTAACTATTAAACAAAATATAACAAACTGACCTGAAGTAACGCTTCAGGTTTGTCCTGTGTATGATGGTTGATTCAGCTGTTCGAAGGGAGTAAACCCGCACCGGATTATCCACGAGCTTCTCGTAAATAAGAAGCTCCTGTGCTTTTCTTATATTAATAAAAGGACAAACAAGACATAAAAATAACAACAATCTTATGATTTATAAACCATCACAATAAGATAAATCTGTATGCAACAATTTATACAAAACAATTCAATTGATGAAAAAGATACATCTGTATTCATTAAATGAATTAAAGTGATTGTTGTATTTTCAAATAGGAGATATCANCAACTAAAACACTAACTCTAACTACAAATCTAAACTATACATATATCTATCTAAACTACTTATATTATACTAACTAATTAACTATTAAACAAAATATAACAAACTGACCTGAAGTAACGCTTCAGGTTTGTCCTGTGTATGATGGTTGATTCAGCTGTTCGAAGGGAGTAAACCCGCACCGGATTATCCACGAGCTTCTCGTAAATAAGAAGCTCCTGTGCTTTTCTTATATTAATAAAAGGACAAACAAGACATAAAAATAACAACAATCTTATGATTTATAAACCATCACAATAAGATAAATCTGTATGCAACAATTTATACAAAACAATTCAATTGATGAAAAAGATACATCTGTATTCATTAAATGAATTAAAGTGATTGTTGTATTTTCAAATAGGAGATATCAGATATATACAAGATGTAAATCAAATCATATCAACATGCAATGAATTATGATAGCTAAAGTAGTCTATAATTAATTGCAAACTGATATGCAAAACCTGAAACAAAAGTTTGATATTTTGAAAGCGAAAGCCGTTACAAGACATCAACTTTCGTCTCAGTCTGAATCATAAATCCATAGTCTGGTTCTCTCCACAATGATGATGATTGTTTATTACAAAAAATACCAAGTATTTAAAGATCTCCCATAGGGTAAAACATCCTTGTGGGTGTTATCAAAACAATTTACACAAAATCTGGGATGATATCCCCAAGTCTGACTCAAAATAACAACTTAAAATGAAAACTACATCACACAAATATCCCCTAAACTTCCACAACATGCCCATTTGATTACTGCAATTCGTATGCACCTGAGAGAGGACAAAAATAGACAAGTTAAAAGGATATCTTGTAGATAAAATTGATAAAAATCTAATTTTAAAGACTAGCTACAGAATCTTGCGATTCTGTAGCTGGTCTAAATCAACATAGAATCGTTTGAAAATCAATTCAAAACTGAAAGATTTAGATTCAAACTACTAAAAAAATATGTAATTTCTATTTGAAAACCAAACGAATCATTCAAATCAAAATTGTTTATACTAATTTGAGATCAAACAAAATTATGATCAATCGAATAACTACAGAGATAGAAGTACTCTGTTCCATTTGTTATCACAAATTCGGGTAAACAGAATCGTATTGGATAACTCAATAGCAATGAAATCGTTTTCATAACCAATTGAAATCGACACCAACAGTTGCTTCAGCCATCAACCAAATCATAGTTGAATCCAAATGAAATCAACAGGACCGTTTTTCAAATTGATCGAACTATATTAAACATATACAAATGATCATGCTATTTGCAAATCAAATCAAGACTTGAATGTAAATTGAAACAAATGAAATCGTAACAGGATATGTGGGATTTGTCAAACGTTTGTCATTGCCAGCTGGGAGCAAACAGAATCGATTGACAGCTAACGAAATCATTACTTGAATTAATTTCAAAACGGAATATATGTCGATCTGAGCTTAACAAAATCATTTTTTTGAAAATCAAAACCAACAGAGCAACATCAAATCTATTTTTGATATCAATCAAACCCATACAAACAAATATGCTAACTCAAGACACGCAACAATCAAATCAAAACGAATCAAAACAATTTTCGTTTGACACAGTCGTTATGAATCAACACAACTCCACGATTTTAGCGAATAGATCTTTTTCACAGGTCGAATGTAACCAGAACCCAAACGAAAATATCAATTCAATACAAAATAGAGTCGTTCCTGGCTAAAGTTAACAGTGCTATTTTGAGTTTATTAGATTTAATGATGCATAACACATATCACACCAATTCAAACTCACGAAATCGTTCCAAAATCAAACCATAAGAACTAAATCGGAGCCGAGAGAATCCAACCACAACGAAATCATACCAAATCAAAACATAGCCGTGCTTTGATTTTAGCACAAAAATCTCATATGTAATCAGAATCTAAACGAAGACAAACCTCATTGATCACATTAATTCAAACCACACCAAGTCAAAACGAATCCATCACTTCTACTAAGCTGGGCACGACAAAATCGCATACCCAAATCATAACCATATTTGACTTTAGTAAAACGAATCTACTGTACAGGATCCACAACATAACTGTTTTTGATAATCAAACCATGACAAAATCATTTCGAATAATAAACAGAGCTAATTGAAAACCAAATACCAATTCATTATATTAATCCAAGCAATTCATAAAACGAAATTGATATTGAAATTCATACCTGGATAATCAGAAAACAGCTTGGTCATGACAATTTGGAATTGACGAACGCTGTTGCCGATTCGACATTCCTGAAAATGATCGAACCAGTGGTTTTCTGCTTCTTGTCATTAGCTTGAAATCTGTCCCTTTCTCTCGACAGCACTGTGATTTGGTTCTCTAAAAATTTGATCTTCGATTATAACAGGGGAATGTCGGCATAGTAGTGCTCAAGCCACACATTACATTGGATGCATGGGGTCTGTTCGGGCTTCGAAATTGCAGGCGAGGGTTTGTTTAAATCACCGAGAGTTTCATTAGGCAACTTGATTCCTGGGTAGTTGGGATTGTTCTTTATGCAAGGGGGAAAATTAGAAACATAGTCATAAGGTGGCTCGGAGCATAGGCCTTGGGAACAAGGGTACTCACTAGCTAGGAAGCGCTCGACATCAGAGTCCGAGTCTTCTCTCATAACTATGGGCTTTTGATCAGCGTTTGGCTTAGGTTTATTCCGGGCCAATATCGATATCAATCGATCATTCTTTTTACCCTTGCTGTCGACAGTAGGATTACCCTTGACCTTCTTACTCACAGGCTTCTTTACAGCCTCAGCCTTATCTGTTATGATGTCGGGTAGGTCGATGTCAGGGCAGACCGAGGGTTTGGGAGAGGGTAGAAGGGCATGGAAAGGCACGGGCGGCCCAACCTTATTCTCACTAACCATGACTTTATCAATTTGGAAAGACTGTGGACCAGCAAAGCCATTTCTATACAGAAACGATTGCCAATTATCACCCTGAAGGCTCAAATGGTGAACGACGATGAGTCTAATCAAGCCATGGTGAAACAAGCTGCTATCAACCTTTTCGCGTTTGAACCTCTTCGCCATTTTGTAAAGGCTACGCAAGAAGTAATGCGGCATGTTCAAAGGATAACCCATGAAATTCATCAACAACCGAAGGTGATATAGAAAAACCAGGCCATAGTGACCTTTACAGGTCACAAATTGTTTCATAATCACTAAAAGATCATGCCACCTGGGTTTAAGGGTGGAAATAGGCATACCTTTGTCACAAGATGTAACCTTTCATGAAACGAATAGCAAAGGCCATGGCACCTCATCGACGTTGGAGTTTTTAAACCATCGCTGGCCTGTGGCTGCTAGTCCCGTGGCAGAGCTTATGAATTCTTCATTGAGTTCAAGCTGAATGTCACCTACTTTAGCCCTACACCCATCAAAGGTAAGGGCGAATTGATGTGAAACCGTGAGGTTAAATCCCTCGAAATTCTGTATAAATGCAAGCCAACCACTGTCCTCTAAATCTTTATGGGCATCATCAAACAGTAACAGAGATTGACTACCATTCGGCTCTATTCGCACTATCGGTGCCATAGACAGGAACACACGGCGAGTGAGGTGAACGAGCCAGGGTTTGGACACAGTATGCGCAGGGGCAGAATGCTCATAGGCTTACCTGAAAACACCAGGGGTGACCGGGATAGGGGGAAGACATTAATGTCATCGTGCGAAGGTGGTGGAGGTATTTCGGCCCATGCAGAATAGTCATTACCCACAGTACAACCGCCGACGCTTTTAGCTATGCATATCACAATGCATATGTGTCAAAAACTAAGCCATTTCAATCAACCAATGGATATATGGTATGTGGACCATCGTTTGCACGAGCAATAGTCATAGTTTCAAAACCATAGCAATAAATCAAAATCACACCAAGGGTTTAATCTGTATGAACTATGTTGTATGAAACGATTTATACCAAGGGTCTTACCACAACACAAATGTGTTTTCAAGAAACCAATGTATCAAGTGAATCGATCAAAAAACTAAATAAATCAAACCACCAATGCGTCATAAACTCAATTACTCATAAAACGAAACTATATAATCAATCAAAGACTACCAAATGAGTATAGATCAAGAGGTCTTGCCAACTGTATGATGATAAGTAAATTGGAAACGCAATGCACATATTGACAAGAATATTTACAACAATTTAGTGACGATTTTGATTCGACTTTGAAAACCAAGTTTTCACGCTTGCAGTCGTGAAAACAAGAACAAAGGTAAGTGTGCAAATAACACAAAATAGTGTCGTTTTATTCAAGGATTGCGAAAAAAATCAAGGTTTGCGAAACACTGGTGTAGGCAGCTTATAAGGACAGTAAAAAAATGTGAATTGGCTGCCAACAATGGCGACACACTGGTAGAAGCAGTTATCTCTGTCAGAAAGAACAAAATCAGATTGTGATAATGAGAAAATTTCTAACTCGAAAGCAACAACCAGAAAATCGTATAAACATCATCATTAACCAAATATTTCAGTAGTGTTTAAAGGATGAAAACTGATAACAATCTTAAGACAAGCGAGCCATGATATTAAAGATAAAATCTCCAATACTATTGACAGAGCCATTGTTGCCAGCAGGCGTCCATAGCCTCGACAGGGTTGTCATTTAACCCACTCTTATATCTGTATCCTGCCAAGAAGTTCCGAATCAGAATAAAGGACATTTTAAGGTTAAGAGGTTTCTTATTTTTGTCAATTTTCATATACCCGACATTTCTTCGCTGCCAGCGGGCCTATTCAGTACCCTGATGAAGTTGTCTTGGTGCCATGCATGTATTTACCCGCTGCCAGCAGACCTATTCAGTATCCCGACGGGTTTACAAGCACTTCCCACATCTCTTTTAATGATTTATTTTGTTTTTTAAAGATATATAGTTGAGCGGGGTGACGCTGAAAATCATGATGTTTTAACATATCTTTTTACAGACCTCATCAGAATTTTCTTTTAGAACTTTCCTTTATTAAGATCCAGAGATGTTTCATTTACAAAACCAACTTTCTCAGGGAGGGAGACATCTTCTGAGTCATTCCATTAAGGAATAGGGACATCGTAAAAAGATAATAGATGATCGTGTCAGGCTTGACTCAGAGATCGAAATCAGTTAACTTCTTTCAAACAACAGTTTTTTACCAACACAGATGTAAATTTCGGAAGTATATGATGGATGTTTGTACAATTTTTTAGCAGTCATTTCAGTGAAGGAATTTTCCGTTTTCTTTGTCCGAATAGTTCAGCATTCAGGTATGTGTATTTGAAAATCAAAAAACTGATAAGGGCAAAGGAAAATCAAAGCCAAAACAACAAAAGAAAAGCAAACAAAAGAAAAATATGTACATAATATACAAGGGTTGTCATCAAGCAAAGTATCTTTTTAGGCCTTGGCCATTCACCAGATAGGTGTCAGGTTGTCCTTCATGATTCTGCAATCGGAAAGAGCTAGGACCCAGTTTTTTAGCTATTAGGAACGGTCCAAGCCATAAGTTTTGAAATTTTGTGTTCTCTCCCTTTCCTTCATGTGGTTTGTCCCATTTCAAAATGAGATCACCTACTTCGAAACTCCTATCAGAGGCAAAGTTAGAATCAAACCAGCTTTTGACTATCTGTTGATTCTAATCTAACTTACGTTTAGCTTGGGTTCTTACCTCTTCTAGCTTCATCAAAGCGTTAATTCGGTTTTCCAAAGGGGGACAATCTTCTTCTTGTATTTTCTGCGATAACTAAAGTGAAGGAAGAAGAATGTGTGGTGGCAGAATAGCTTGTCTGCCATAAATGAGAAAAAAGGGGGAGTTACCTACAACAGCTTTTGGCGTTACCCTATCAGCCCACAGCGTGTTTAATAGTGCATTGTGCTAGTTTTTGTGATTTTCAGCCACCATTCTCTTGATGATTTTAATCAAGTTCTTATTTGTTGATTCTGCCAATCCATTGCCCTAGGTGTAATAGCTAGCAGAATACTTCAATTTAATTCCTTTTTCTAAAGAGAACTCACTCATCTCAAGAGATGAAAAGTAAGAAGCATTATCGAATACTAAACAGTCAGGGACACCACAACGAGTGATAATATTCGAATTTAGAAAGGCAATTACCTGACTGGTGTTCACAGTTCTTAACGTGGCAGCTTCAAACCACCTGGTGAAGTAATCTGTGGCTGTAATGATAAACTTATGTTGTTGTGATGATGGGGGGTTGATTGGACCTATGATATCAAGGCCCCACTGCTGAAAAGGAGAGTCTACTGACACGGGCTGCAAAGGAAAGGCTGGTTTTTGTAACCTCCCTGATGCTTTTTGACAAATAATACACTTGCGACATAAGGCATGGGCGTCTCTAAAAAGTGTGGGCCAGTAATAACCGGCTCTTAAAACCTTATGGGCAATGGTGTCACCACCAAAATTCCCACCAGCTTCTCCGGCATGCAACTCTAGTAAGACTTTTTATGCTTCGTCTTTCTCAAGACAGCGCATCAGTACGCCATCAAAATTTTGACGAAATAGAATACCATTAACCAAATGAAAGGAGGCAGACTTTAATCTCAACGCTCTTCTTTTAGTGGGATCCAGGTGACGGGGGGCTGACCCATGTTCAAGATAGAATCTTATGTCGTCATACCAAGGACTGATAGAGTTTTGTGCACAACAGATTGTATTCTGATCGTTCTGTCCTAGGTTTGACATATTGCTTTCTTCTTGTTGTCCTGCTGTTGAATCAACAACTAACTTGCATAATCCTTGGCCTCTCACTATGTGAGCTGGGGTAATTTCTATGTCATATTCCTGTAAAGAAGTAACCCAGTTAGCCCTCTTTTCACCTAGCTCTTTCTGCACTAACAGATACCTAACGGCTGGGTACGGGACAATAATCTTCGTCCTGGATTTCAAAAGATAAGACCAGAAGTGCTTGACTGCTTTGAAAACAGTGTACGCTTGCTGATCTACCATTGGGTAATTAAGTTTCACGCCTTTGAAAGTAGAGCTCATAAAGGCAATGGGTACTTCATTGTTTTTGGCATTCTTTTGAGTTAGGACGGCGGCGTAGGAACGGTCGGAAGCAAAAGTGTAGAGCGTGAAGTCTTTGGAAAAGTCGGGGCTCATGAGAGAAGGAGAATCTATTATAGCCTCCTTTATTGCATTAAAAGCTTGATTTTCTAAGGGTCCCCAATGATATTGTGCGTCTTTCTTAATTAGGTTCTGTAAAGGTCTGACCATTTCGGAGAAACTGGGGACGAGTCTCCTCACGAAGTTAATCTGGCCTAAGAAAGACTGCATAGACTTTTTGGATGTAGCAGGGGGGAGTTTCGCGATGGCTTGAGTCCTTTCGGGGTCGATAATCATCCCCTCGTTTGACGCAATAAATCCTAAGAGTTTACCATGTTCTACTGCAAAGATGGATTTTTTAGGATTCAAGGAAATGTCGTATTTACGACATCGCTGTAGAATGGCTCGTAAATGAGCTAGATGATCGGTTTTGTTCGTAGAGAACACAGTGACATCATCTAAGTAAACTATGACGGAATGATTGATTAAGCCTCAAAAATCGATATCCATCGCTCTTTGGAAAGTGGCACCGGCATTAATCAATCCAAAGGGCATTTTTCAATAAGCATAGATGTCCCACGGGGTGCGGAAGGTAGTTTTAAGTTGGTCTGGTGGAGACATCAGGACTTGGTTGTACCCCGAGAAACCATCCAGTAAGGATAGCCTCTCAGAACCAGATACCTATTGAAGGACTTGTTCCATGGGTGGGACAGGATAGTTGTCTTTATCAGATGCTCTATTAAGGTTTCAGAAATCGACGCAAAGTCGGATTTCCCTACTTTGCTTCCGGACAGGGACAAGGTTAGAAACCCATTGAGTGTTCCTAACAAGGAAAATTATCTTAGCATTTAGGAGTTTATTCAATTCTCTTTTCACGGTCGGTTCAAGCTTAGGGTGCATTTTTCTTAATTTCTATTGAAAGGGTAAGGTTTGGGGTTTCATAGGAATGACGTGTTGTATGATGTTGGGATCGAAAGTTTTAAGGTCATCATACGTCCATGCAAACACATCTTTAAATTCTTTGAACAATTTAATAAATGCAACTTTTTCATGTTCAGAACACCCAACCCCTAAATTAGTGCACTGCGGATTGTCATTAGTTCCTAAATTCACTTTTTCAAATGATAATGAGGAACTATTGGTTTTACAGTTGACCGATTTTTTGAATTTATCTTGAAGATCGTAAAACTTCTCTAATCTAAATACAGATTTAGGGATCGAATTTACCATGTCCGGTGAAGATTCAGGATTTCTCGGATCTGGTATTACCGTGAAATCGCGCAAATTGTCGTCGTGAGTGCATTCGTCAATTACTGCGCCTTGAAAAGTTTCCTCCATATGCAGGGAGTTTATAATCTGCTGATCGTCGTCGAAAACCCTCCATTTGGTGATGTTATCGAGAACGGATGGTCTGAACAACAATTCGACGGAGAATGCATCTGGGGACAAGCCTTCTGCAGGAAAGAGTTTAGAAGCTACGTTAGCTAATAGATCTACTTCATAATTATTCAATCTAGGAATATAATTTATATTGAAAGAAGAAAATTTATTCATTAAATTCCATACCTCGGATTGGTAGCTTTTAAGATGCGGAGACAGACAATGGATAGAATCTCTTACCTGTCTAACTACGATTTCGGAATCGCCAAAGATAGCCAAGTTTTGAATGTTCATGTCTAAAGCTTTTCTGAGACCTTGCAGTAAAGCCTCATATTCTACAGTGTTATTAGTGCATTCAAATTCTAACCTACATGAAATCAATGTTTTGTTACCTGCTGGATCGATAATAACGTAGCCTGCGCCAACTCCTTCTTTGGACTTTGACCCGTCAAAATACAGAGACCAAATTTGATTTTTATCGGGTGTATGAGACCCTTGTGTAGAAGTTGCTGGCTACACATATGCTACAATCTCGGACTGTTGTTCTAGATCGGTGATAGCTGAAGCCTCGGCCATGAAATTACCGAAAAAAGTATCCATCCCTTGTATTTCGGGTGAATTGGCAAAAGGTGTAAATGGTTTGTTGGGATCATTCAAATCTGTGACTGTGAACTTAAGGTAGCGTTCACGGTTTACCTTGATATTGTTGGGCTTGCCATTCTCTGGGAGCCATAGGTGAGACCAATCTGTTGTGAAATAGCCATGTAACTTCTCCGGCCAGTCCCTGCTTAAAAACATACCATACACTTCTGGAATATCCACAACGATAATATCAATTACTTGATGAACCTTGGGGTTAGACGATAATATTATAAGAACATTCTTTAATTCGCCTATAACTTTAACATTGGTTCGATCAAGTTGTATGATTTTTAAGGTACATGGTTCAACCTTAGCATTAATCTTCTGACATACAGACCATGGCATTATATTGGATGTCGCTCCTGATTCTACCATACAATTGTACACGTTTCTATTAAATATTTCGAAAGTTAACAAAAACGGAGGTACATTTTTGCGAGTACTAAGGGTGGTAGCTTGTGGCTTTTTACTCGTAGTTTCTAAAGCTACTTTATCTACATTATTTACATTATTTACAGTATTTACAGGAAGGCTTCCTTTGTCTTGAGGATCAGGATTATTCTTAGTGGAAGTCTTCTGAGAAAATTTGTTCTGAACAACCTTGTTACCATTTGAATTACCGTTTTTACTATTCTCTAAGATGTTCTGTAACATTTTTTGTAGCAAAAATGGAAATTTTAATAACTCATAAACATAAATGTTGGCCCTTAACTTTTTAAGATCTTCAACTAAATCATAATCTAAGTTGGGGTTCGCATGACTCTGTTTAGTCTCAGCTGGTTTAGATTGCTTTGGGGGCAAAGTTGTAGTGTTTTCGGAAGAAGGTTTGTTCGTTATCTTACTCCTAGTATTGTAGGGATGAATTGTCTCAAAGTTAGCTTGAAAGATGTTATCCGAGAAGTGTCCAAAAATGTTTGGAGAAGACTCTTCTTCTTGAACTGTCTCTTGTTCAATGACCTCCTCAGGAATCTCGGGAGGTATCAAGTTATCCTGGGCTTCTAGAATTGTTTGTAAGGCATATTGCAGACTTTCTAGATTAAGACCCTCAGTAGTAGGATTAGGTCGGTTGGGGGGGAGAGGCATCCTGAATGGGGGCTTGTAAGGCCCTTTGCTCGACGAAGCTTCTTCGGTCGTCCTTTTCAAATCTATGACTTGATTCGACAGTTTTTGAACGAATTTAGTTAAGTTTTCTAAATCAGACCTTTCAGGTTGCGTTTTACTTTGAGTAGGTCTAGGGAGGATTTCGATCTTCTTTTTGGAAGAAGAGCTAGTTTCTGTTTCGTTGCTGGTAGTGTCTTTTAAACTAAGTATGTCTTTTTCAATATGGCTGGCCTCTTTGAAGGCCTCTAACAACGTGGCTTTCTTGGATCGTTTAACCCAAATAGCTATACTTCGATGCAAATCTTTAGTATAGTATGCTATAATAAGATTCTCAGCAGGCATGGAATCCATGGGGATTCAGTTTTTAAGTGTTAAGAAACTTTGATTAAAGTCTTTAATTTTCTCTTTTGGGTTCATTTTTAAGCTAGAAAGCTCCATAACTAGAACTTCTAGAGTTTTATCGTCTCCGAAATTTTCCAAAAGGTAGGATTCAAACTTTTCCCAAGACACGATGGTATGGGGTTGCTGGGAAAAGTACCATGTAGATGCATTTCCCTCGAAAGTGTAAGGGAACAACCTACAGACTACGTCTTTGTGCTCAACATTGCGGAGTCGTATGGCTAACATGAACTTTTTAATGTGATCTTCGGCGATCTGTTTAGAGTCAGGGTCAAACTTGGGAAGCCACTTCTCCAGATGTTTAGGTAAGGGGTGTTGTGCTCCAGGTACAGCTACTGCATCCTGGTCAAGCCAAGGTCTAGCAGGGTTGTTCTGATTGGACATTGGTATAGTCAGTGTGGAAGGCTGAGAAGGGGAACTGCCTTCGTCAGAGGAGTCTTCTCCTGAAGAAGAAGGGTATGATGGAGGTGGTGAGGGAGGTATACCAGATCCTCCTGCAGTAGGA
The DNA here is from genome assembly GCA_010110895.2 of Picea sitchensis. NCBI lineage: Eukaryota > Viridiplantae > Streptophyta > Pinopsida > Pinales > Pinaceae > Picea > Picea sitchensis. Next base: position 94,463 of record SNQJ01S0007717.1, read on the forward strand.
GTGACAATTGGATCTGTAGGGTTCAAGGTGAGGTTAGTGCCTCCAAGTTGTTCTCTGATGTTAGATAAATCTAAAGGTTGGCCCAAAGGACGGTTTGGTTGTCTTAAACGGGCTAAGGCACTATGTGTTCTTATGAGAGATTTCCAAACAATCTCTTGTAGGTCACCTCCTGCGGGGTTTGGAGTTACCGGTTCAACTGTGATCTATGGATCGTCGTTCGATGTGGTTGTTGTTTGAGGGGGAATGTTATCATTCGAATGACTTCTTGTAACTATAGGTGAGCGATTAGGTGGTGGAGGAGACTTACGACCGCCTCGTGCCATTAATAAATTTCAGGCCCTCCTTCTAGCGCCATTTGTTGACGGGCGAAATTGACCGTCCGTCAACTGGAAGAGTGGATCCAGTCCGGGGTTGTCTAAATAACCCAAGCCGTTTGGGATGAACCACCCTGACGGGTTTAGCGGCTCCATTAGCCGATCTAAGTCCTAAGAAAACAAAAGAAAACTACTCTAAATTAACTAATCTAAATGACAAAAATAACAATTAAAACAAACTAAGAAACAAATCTAAACTACTAATATATACAATCTATTAACTTGAATCATACAACTATAATTCTACAAATTTAAATGTTTAATTATTAACATAATCAACTTTAATTACAAATATATAATATCTACAGATTACAGATTTAAATTAAAACCTGCAAAGATCATTTGTAATATGTCCTAAGACAGCAAAACTATTATTTTTGGATTTTATAGTTTTATGATAAAGAAATAGAATAAAACTAACTATCTAAGCTAAGCAACTAAAACACTAACTCTAACTACAAATCTAAACTATACATATATCTATCTAAACTACTTATATTATACTAACTAATTAACTATTAAACAAAATATAACAAACTGACCTGAAGTAACGCTTCAGGTTTGTCCTGTGTATGATNAGCTCCATTACCTGAAGCTCCATTTTTTAGCGACCGATTTCCGAGCATTAAGACACAACTTATGTCAAACAATTACAGCAATAACCAGTTAAAGGACGAGTTTCTGCTTAAATGTGCAGCTATAACCACTGAAGGGACGAGTTGTGGCTTAAATTTACAGCTATAATAACCACTGGAAGGGTGAGTTTGCCCTGAAATTTACCCTTGAAATGGACGAGTTCCCGTTAAAATTTTACGGTAACTACTACCAATAGGACGAGTTTCCGCTTCAAGTTACGGTAATAACCACTACAAAGACTATTTTTCGCTTAAATTTTACTGTAATAAATAAGCATTACAACTGAAAGACCAGTTTTCGTTTAAATTTTACTGTAATACGTAAGTACTACAACTAAAAGACGAGTTTTTCGCTTAAACTTACAATGATAATCACACAAGGGACGAATTTCAGCTTCCATTTACAGTAATTAACACTAAAAAGACTAGTTTCCGCTTGATTTCAGTTACCCACGAAAAGAACGAGTTTCTTATTAAATTTACATTAATA
>SNQJ01S0007717.1:95971-107353 GCA_010110895.2 Picea sitchensis
CCAAAATTCATAAATCTCATCTATGTCATTTGATTTATGTTTTATTTCTAACCCCCTATTAGATCAGTAAATTAAATCAGTAATTAAGGAGTAAATTAAGGAGTAATTTAAGGAGTAATTTAAGGAGTGATTAAGGAGTAATTTAAGGAGAAATTTAAGGAGTGATTAAGGAGTAATTTAAGGAGCGATTTTTGAGGGAGTGAGGGAATTGAGTCTTTTAATAATTAAAAAGAAATTAATTTTGGAGAACCAGAGGCATGTGTGACACTTGGACGGTGGAGACTGTTTAGAGGGTTAGTCATTAAAAATTAATTAATTAATGATTTAAGAAAGAAGGTGGGTTTTAAATTCTATATAAGAAGGGGAAAGGAAGAAAGAAGGGGGAGATGGTCAGCGTAACGTTACGCTGCCGAGTTGTGGCTTGACGGGTTGCTTATGTGGAGTTGGGTTTATCTCAGCTGTGTTGGAGTGGTAGCTCGGCCGTGGAGGCGAGCTGAGACGCTAGTCTATCTCTGGTTCTTGTGTGGCCCCTTTGCAGCTCGGGGGGCTAAGGGGGAAGCAGAGTACCCCTAGCGTTTGGTTGGGAGGTACCGACGAGTTTTCTGCGGTCGGCGAGCGAGAGCGGCAAGGAGAGCGGACGCGGCACGGAGCACGGGACGTCTTCGAAGCGGGCGAGTGGCTACGGTATGATTTTAATTCTGGCAAAATTGTTTAGAAATGGTTAGTGATAATTTGTTTCTCGCGATTCGTCTTTATTAATGGTTACTGGAAAAAAAGAAAAAAGAATAGTTTATCTCGGGAATACCTCCATTAATTCATTTTACCTCTGGCAAATTGTTTATCATCGGGCAATTATTTTAACCTAGCATTTCAATTATCCTCTGTGGTTTTCTGTAATCCATGCATTTTAATTTGGTTTTAACATGATGATACTCCGATTTCTACTGATACGTGTTAAATTTAAATTTACCCACGAGCTCCCTGTTGAAGAAAGAGGGGTTTAGAAACCTCTCAACTGCCAACCCTCCGGAACTCTTGCATCCACCATTGTTATTGCAACTCCAGTCGTGTTAGGGCCAGAGTGGGCGTTTTTTTGTTTCTTCATTTAATGAGTTATGACCTGAGTGTTACCGAGATTGGGCGTTTCAGAACTTCGATTTAAATGTGAATGAACTGTGCGTTACCATTTGCTATTGGTGTTTTGGCAGCTATGGATTGAGCGTTTGTTTTCAATTCCCTTTTTTGGGGTGTCTTGCCACTGTAATTTGGGTGAAGTGCTCTGTTGCTGGGTGCTTTATATGCCGTTGTATTCTGGCGATCTTGCACTAAGAATGGGCGTTTTTTCCCTTGACTTTTGGGCGTTTCCTCTCTTTACACAGCGAGCAAACCCTTCCGCGCTTTACTATACACCGTGAGCCTTTCCTTGTTGGGCGTTGGGGAAATTTGAGTCAACAGTAACTTCAACGAATTGCTTCGTTACCTGTTGGGATGAATTGATCACTGAACTGTAGTTGTTATATTTTGTATTGAATTGTTATAATCCGTTTGCACTGTGGTTGGGCATTTGCCAATCCTAATTGGACGTTTTTGATCCGAGTTTTAAAATGCATGAATGTCCTGCGGTCTGCCGAATTTGGGGGCGTCCTGATTGGCGTTTAATGTTTTATGACCTGCGTTTTAATTGCCTAAACGTCTGTGTTTTACTAGAAATTACCCGGGCATTTTAATCTGCGTTTTAACCACGTTTAATCTGCGTTTTTTTTTTTTCATTCTTTAATGTCTGTGCTACGTGCCTTTTTAGCTGCGTGGGTTATGTCCCTCAACGCTTGCCCATTGCCTTCCTTCGCCTTGAAACAGGTGGCAGCCAATCTGAGTCGAGATTCTAGGATGGCAAGAATAATGGCTCCTGCCAGTGGGACAGTCCTGTAGCTGTAATTAGTGCTTAATCTGAGCATTTTACCATGATGGCGGTTGGGGTAACTGTCGACCTCCTGTCTGAAAGAAGATATCGGGTTCCGCTGTATTTAACCGGTTGTTATTTCAAAATGAGAAGAACGGGTAAGCGTGGGTGTCACCTAATTAGTATGAAATCTATACATTGCCTCCTTTATTTTAATTGATAGCATTACTTATAATCCTTGAATTATTGATAGTTTCCATTCCAATGTTGCCCTTTTTAAATTATTGTCATTTAAGGGTTATTATTGTAGATTGTCCTTTTAATTATGATGTATGTCGTTATTCAAATTGATGTAACCTAAATTTAGGATGCAATCTATGTGTTGGCTTCCTTAAATTAATAGTCATCTTTACTTATCATCATTGTAATATTGATAGTTGGCAATTCATTTAGTGCCCTTTTTAGTTATTGTCATTTAAATTTTATTATATTATGATAGAGTTGCCATTTTTAATTTTGATGAAAAACGTGGTGTCCGAATCAAGGTCACCTATACTTATGATGCAATTCTAGATATTGACACCCTTAATTAAGTGCTAGCTTAATTATCGTCAATTGTAATACTGATAGTTAGCATTCCAATTATGGCCCATTTTATTATTAACACTTTAGATCTTAATTAATCAACAGATTGCCACCTTTAGTTATGATGTATTTGTTAATTTCAATGGATGAATACCTATAAGTAGGATGTTATTTTTATGCATTGCTATTGAACTATACGATCATTGACGACATCGCATTGTGAGTTCCTCATGTTAATTGAATGTATTTATCTTGGAAGGTCATTATCATTTGGTGGTTGTCGCGCATAAGAGGTATGATAACTGTAAAATCATGGTCCGGATTGTGACACAAATGATAGATAGTTAATGTTCCATGACAGTGAAATTGTAATTTTTTTATTATTGATTAATAACATGTGTGGTGCGATAACCTAGAATTACGTACCTTAAATTACCCCCAGTTAGTATATTAGGACGGTTGTTCCTTTAGATAATGTCGAACTTGGGTGTTTGTTGTCAGAGTCCTTGTCACACGCCTTCCGTAAGGGGTGCAATTGTTGTTCTTATTTATGTTGTACTTGATTGTGGTCAGTTTTACTTTGTCGTGGATGCATCTTGATTGGTTTTCAAGTGGCGTCGTACAGTTAGGTGGGTTGTTACTTCTACCCGCGCGCACACACTGTAAAGAAAAAAAAAAAAAAAAATTTGCCCTGTCACTAGAATGGTTGTCATAATGAGGAGGTCGTTACATTCTCTCTTCGCCCTTATCACAGTCATACCTATAATTTTTCTAAAAACAAATTGTGGACCTAATCCCCTTCCAACACCCTTATTTTGGATTTACCCCATTGGCTTCAACTCGTCGCCTTGATCGTTGTGATACACTTCACCCATAACCCATTTTCTGTGTGTTCTGAACCACCGTTTTTCATGTTCCCTCGACATCATGGCCCATATCGTATCCAATACGTGGAAGCTTGCTTCAATACCTTGCACTCTAATTTTATACAAACCCAACAAGAAGTGTGACAACTCAGTGCCAATATTGTCTCCATCAATCAAAAAATGCATTCCTCCATAGCTTCCTCAATCGTTGCCTCATTCATAGAAATCAAACAAGACCTAAAACAAGACATGACTACCCAAATTGAATCAGTCAATAAGATGATATGTGCCAAGATGCATATCCCTACAGATCTTTGATTATGTGACCCACCTTTGCATACCAATGGTGAAACTTTCTCTCATTCCCAAAATTTTCAACCCCAACACTTTCAATGTGACCTACGCCTTTCGCATGTGGATGTGACCAAATTTGATGGCTCAGATCCCACTGGATCGGTAAATCAAATGGAACATTATTTCTCTTTGTGTGACATTTGGGATGAGTTGGCCAAACTCTGGTATGGTGTTCTCCATCTAGATCAAGAAAGTTGGCAATGGTGGAAATGGAGAAAAAATGCCTGCCAAGGGTATGTGGCTTGGACACACTTTATGAAAGATCTTTATGAATGCTTTGACACTGACACCAACCATTTAGTCCATTTGAAAAAATTGAAACAATATGGCATAGTGGAAGACTTTATAGTTTGTTTTGAGCGACTGGATTTTCGTACAGAGGGCATGTCTGGTGCTTTTTTTGGAGAACTTTTTATCAGTGGCCTCAAGGATGAGATCTGTGCCCATTTCTTCATGGATCAACCTCAGAGTTGGGTGGACGCTACTAAAATATCTAAGGAAGCACAAAAAGTTGTCTCTTCTCAAAAATGAAAACCCTCCTTTATTCCTCGCACTAAACATATAACTCCCACTCCTCCTTCTACTCCACTAAATATCCAAAAATTGACTAGGGCTGAAATGGTTGAATGCCAACTCAAAGGCCTTTGTTATAATTGTGATGAAAAATATTTTTCGGGAAACAAGTGTAAGGAACAAAATATTTTTATGGCCATCTCGGAGGATGTTTCAGAAGAGGATGTTGAGGCTCCCCTTGTGTCCATGTCACTTGAACCCACTGACATAAACCCTCCCCCAGACCCTCTCGAAGTAGAACCAAACATTTCCCTAAATGATCTCAATGGCTTCTCTTCTCCCCAAACCCTCAAGATAATTGGTTACATCAAGCATAGGAAGGTCATCATTCTTGTTGATAGTGGAAGCACCCATAATTTTATTCATCGTCGCATTTCTCAAGAAACTAATTGCTATATCCGAGCAATCAATAATTTTCAAAACATGATTGCTAATGGTAGGTCCATGAAATGTGGAGGTTATTGTGACAATGGGTGTCTCTAAATTGGTGTGGAGGTTATTTCATATGTTTTCTAGCGACATGGGTAGTTGTGACATTGTGTTGGGTGTAGAATGGCTAAGGACTTTGGGTCTCATTCTCATGGATTTTAAGGAATTAACCATGCAATTCGACTAGGAGGGCCAACCATATAAGTTCCAAGGCATCATTGTTGGTTCCCTGGAGATCATTAGTTCCCATCGCATGGAAAAGCTGCTCAAAAAAGGTCATTCGAGCATTATTTCCCAACTCCATTCCATAAAAACAACTGAGACACCCTCTATGCTGCATGAAATTCAATCCATCCTCTCTAAACATCAAGTATTTTTTTCCACTCCCTATGGAATCCCTCCTTCCCATGGTGTTCATGATCATTCCATTCCCCTTGTCCCAGGAAACCTTCCTCCCAATATTCGTCCCTATCATCACCCCTTTTCCTAAAAAAATGAAATTGAGAAAATTGTGCAATAACTGCTCAACACAGGTGTTATCCACCCTAGTACGATCCCCTACTCTTCTCCTATGGTCATGGTCCTTAAGAAAGAAGGTTATTGGAGCATGTGTCCTGAATTTGGCGCCCTCAACAAACTCACCATTAAAGACACATTTCCCATCCATGTCATTGATGACCTCTAGGATGTATTGACTGTCGCCCAATACTTTACTAAACTAGATCTTTATTCCAGCTACCATCACATCTATATGAAAGAGGCAGACACTCCTAATACTACTGTAACACCCTGTTTCCCCCAATTTGTAAAAATAATTGGACCGGCCAAGAACTGTGGCAAACTCAGAAATGTGAATATGTGATGTGAATGGACCTTGTGGAAAAGGTCGATGAATGTGAATAATATTATGAATTTATATTGCAGGATTGCTGAGAGGGGATATGTTGAAAAAGAGACCACGATGGTTGCAGAAAGGCGGTGGAAGGCACCTGGAAAGGTGGCGTTAACTTCCACCGAAAAATAATACCGTATTTGGACTTCACTGTCCCGGAGAACCAAAAGCGGCTCGCTAGCCCCGAATTAAATGTCTCGCAGGCTGGTAGGTAGATGGATCCTCGGGAATTAATGAGGGATGGGGAGGTGAACCGCCCATCCGTAGAGCCGTCAGGCCTGACCAGCACGAGGGAAATCGCGTCACACGCAACCTCGCAAGAGGATAAGGCATGGGGGAGAAGCAATTGGGGGCAGACGTGAGGGAAGAAAGAGAACTCTGGCGATATGTAGAGTGAGTGATAGAAAAGAGGGAGGAGAGTAACCTTTGCTCCTGGTCACTGGCAAATAGAGATGCAGTCTCACAACATTGTGGTCTCAGCTCGGGGGTGGCTAGTGGTAAATCCGCTGGGATTCGCTGAGCCTACGGTTGGGTGGAAAAGAGCACCCCTATCAACAGTTGTATAACCCCTGGTGTTACTTTCTTATAATTTTTTTTCCTTTAGCATATTGAAATATATGTATTCTGACAATTATGCTCATAAGCTGTGAAATTGTGAATAATTTCAGTATAAGAATGTTTGTACGATGTTTTGATAAGTACTGGTAGTTGTATGTTTATAATGGAAAGACTATGTATGGCTTATTTTCTCATAAATCATTATTTATATGCATACTGATATAATTCAGACTTCACGCCTGGTTCTCGGGAGAGAGATACCCTTATCTGCCTCAGATAGTACCCTGGGTAAACCTCCCCATAGAGATACCCTTCTTGAAAATCCCATCAAGAGAAGGAGGACATGAAGGCGCAAGGCCTTAAGAAATCCCTGATAAGTATCGAATCGATGGATGAGATCCCGTCGGGAGATCTGTGGTCACTCACGATCGTCAGATAAGAAGAAGATGCTAGAAAGTTAAGTTCCTTAACCTTGATAGGTGTTGATCGATGGATGAGATTTCGTCGGGAAATCTGTGGTCACTCATGACCGTTAGATTTGGTAGGAGAAAGTAGGATGTTAAGTGCCTTACCCCTGTGACTTTCTGTGTCTTCGTGGGTAGCGAAGAGGTCGGGACCGTAGATCCCCAAGGTCCATGATAGCATCCGTACCATTGATCTTTCCATGTCCAGGGAGTCGTGGGAGAGAACACAAGTTAGGAACCTGTCTGAGCCATCAAATCTTGGCAGGAAAACTCGACAGTTGTTGGATCTGTTAGGAGATACCTGAGGGTTAAACCCCCAGTGAATAGGGGCGAAATCCCTGAAATAGATCTGGACCGTTCGAGTAATAGAGGCCACGTGTCAAGAGATTTTCCACTTCGGGAAATCGGGAGTTGAGAAATCATGAGTTCTGGTGATGAAAGATTGGGGCATTCCATGGTAGAAACCCCGAAGTAGATTCAGGTCATCCGATTAAAGGAGGCCACGAGTCGTGAGATTTCGCATTTCGGGAAATCGAGAATTGAGAACTCAGGAGTTCTAGTGACGAGAGATTGGGATGTTCCATGGTGGAAACCCTGAAGAAGTCATAGACCGACCGATTTCGGGAGGCTACGTGTCGAGAGATTACCCGTTTTGAGAAATCGGGGATCGGGGATTCAGGAGTCCCGTTGACAAGAGGTCGGGCTCTCACCTTGATAAATCCTGACGGAAGAGAGACTGTGGTCATATGGGAAGATGTCATATTGAGCAAGGCATAACCCAAGGGGCTAAACACCGATTGAGGCTTGTTCGACACTTCGACGTTTCGACATTCAGGATACTGAAGGGCACGTTCCCCTGTGCTCTCAAACCCCAAAATACAGACTTATAAACATCGAGATGTTATCATGTATTTAGGATCCGATGAACGGACAGGATCCTCTCGGAGGATCTAGGGTCTGGGATGACCATGAGATGTGAGGAAGAGATGTCGACTTTAAGTTGGGGCGCGAATGCGCATTAGGGTAAGTAGCGAGCAGATCTAGACAACCAGAGTCCACCTGCCCAGATCTACGGTTGAGGCTTCATTCCAGAGCCCCCTTGTTGTTCTACCTTTAGCGGTGAGCGGGGGGTCCGGAATCAAACGCTCAACTCTTGAATGGTCAGGATTTATTCACCTTGATCAATGACATTCAAGTGAATTCCAGACCGCCCTTTCCATTCTGCCTTTAATTGGGAGGGGGGGGGGGTCTGGAATGGTGTGGCATGTGAAGTGGGACCTGCCTCCTGTCACATCACCCTTTGGGTCATGTTTCCCCTCTCGCCACCTATACTCCACTCAACCATGCGACATGGCCATTCCTAATGGCCATTTGCTAACCCTGTAGGGATTCGTCCCTATTGGCCAGTCACTAGCCCTGTCGGGGTTTGATGGTTGCAGAGTCAAATGATTCGACATTCCTGTAGCACCGAGGCGTGAAATACAAAGAGGTTCCATGATTGTTTGACCTATGATCATGACCCGCAATCACATGGGAGTAGAGAGAGAGAGAGAGAGAGAGAGAGAGAGCTAGCTTACGCTAGGCCTCCGTAGATATTTCGGGGGCTCTGATTCTGCAGAAATCAACAAAAACATGATTATGGTAGTGGGTGTGTTACAAATTGGTATCAGAGCATGGTTACAACACTTGGACTGCTTGGGCTCAGGCATGAGATGCGTAATAATATATTGCTATCTGTGTTTTCTCCTTAAGAAGAAGGATTGCAGAATGAAACTGTAATCTGGGAATTTTTTTCTGTAACCCCTTTGTTAAATTAATAACTACTCTTCTAGGAGTAGGGATGCACTGATCTTTATCATTGATAAGATCTAAGTGAAAATGACAGAGGTGGAATAAATTGTTCCATAAAGTTGCATGAGCCAGACAAGGGACATGAACTGCATTGTCCTATTTTAGTGTTACGATGGCTACCTACTAAAGTAGGTAGAGTCTCTTGCAATTGGGATGGTTGGATAGATAAGGATTAAGACCCAAATGAAAAACCCATGTTATATGAGTATACATGTGAAAATATGAATTATGTAATGGGTATAAATAAATATAAATATTGACTAACAACCAGCATCTGTCTTTTCACCCAAGCAGATGATCAGCCATTGGAATTAACAAACGCAGAAAATGGTGACTCACCAAGAGATGGGAGAAGGCTCCCACAATAGAGACAAAGAGTCTGATGAAAGAAGAGAAATAGGGACCCCTCCAAATCTAGCTGAGACTGTGAGGAGTCTCATGGTCGAATTGCAAAGCTGCAAGGCCGACAATGAAAGGATGATGAAATAACAAGAAAAGCAAACTGAAATCAATGCAGTTTTACTGCAGAGATTATCCAACCCACAATGAAAAATGCAACATGAACCCGAGATGCAGAAACATGGTCATATTAGTGGCCATACTGAGAAGAGCACCTCAATGAAGGTCCACCCCAGAGTTAAAGGACCAGTGCCAGACGATTCCTCTGAGAAGGAAGCTGGCGATTCAGAAGGCTCTTCCAGCAGCAGGATCGGTTCCTATTCTCGAAGAAAACAGAAGAAGCAAAAGATTTCCAAGGGTCATAAATTTGAGGAATTCAGAAAGGCCAAACCTCCCTCCTTTGACGGTGAGATAAAGAAGGGAGAGGAAGCAAAGGCCTGGCTACTTGGAATGAAGAAATATTTCAGAGTCCATGATTTTTCAGAGAATTTGAAGGCCCGAGTGGCCACTTTCAGGGATGATTTTATGGGCTAAATTTCGCTCATGGGCTAATTTTCCATGGTTTTTCCCCAAAAAAATTTAGCCATTCTAAAAATGATTCGCCCAAATTCTATGGGCTAAAATTATTTTACCTTAAAAATCGCCAAAATTTTATACAAACTATATAAAATCCTTACAAATTTGAATATTTTTACAAAAATATCGCCAAACATTTATAGTTGACATATGAAGGATTAGTAAGATTCGCCAAGGTTTCTACATTTAAAAATAAATTTCCATCCTTAAAATCATCCATGGCCACTTTCATTCTGAATGGAAAAGCTTCCATCTGGTGGGAAGATCTTAGAATGTGAAAGGGGTCCGCGAGGAGAACCTGTCCTGGAAACAGTTTGAGAAATACTTCCGGAAGAATTATTTGTCGGAAAAATATTTCGACGAGAAGACTAAAGAGTTTTATGAACTCAAACTAGGGAAACTCACTATAGAGGAATATGTCAACAAATTCCTCGACTTGTTGAGGTATGTCCCTTATATAAAAGAAGAAAAGGCAAAGGTACAACGCTTCATCAGTGGGCTACCCAAGGAATACCGGAACAAAATTGAATTTGATGAGCCAAAGACCTTAGAAGACACCATTCGAAAGGAAACATATTGTCATGAACAATATGGACATTGGGTAGAGTCTCGTGGAGACTGGAAATAGAAGAGGGGTTCGAGATTTCAGAAAAAGGGGATCAAATCCTCAGGATTTAAGAACTACAAGAAGAACCCGAAAATGAACTTTCCAACCCGTAGTGTACTCTAGTAGAACTTTCCCTCATCGGGCGGAAATAAAACTTCTGGACCTATACCAGTAAAGACTGATAACCCAAAGAGAGAACCTTTGAAATGTTGGGGTTGCGGAGAAGATCATCTCCTGAGAGATTGTCCACACCGACAGAAGAATAGTCAGAAAGTTTATAACATTCAAGAAGCTACCACAGTCAATGATGTGGCAAGGAGTGTGCCACAGATTTATGCAGCCTTGGCTAATAACCAAGATGACCACCAAGCTTCAGTGGTGGAAATAGAAGGTATGATTTTCAACCATCTGGTGTCTGTTTTGATTGACCCTGGTTCAAATTTGAGTTATATAGCCCCTAAAGTTGTTTATAAGTGTAAACTACAACCACAAAAACAAACCAAGCCATGGTTGGTACAGTTAGCCACTGGCACCAAAAGAAGGGTAGCAGAGGTCATACGAGCGTGCCAATTAATGTTGGGTGAATTCCCACCCAAGAAACCCTTAACATATTACCCCTGGGATCATATGATCTGTTGATTGGTATGGACTGGCTGGCCACCCATAAAGATAGATTGGACTGTTACCATAAAACCTTAGAATGTGTGAGCAAAGAAGGAAAAAGGATAACCCTTCAAGGGATCCAAAAACATGTCTCGGTGAGGCAAATATCATCCCTACAAATGAGAAAGTATTGCCGAAAGGGATGTCCCCTATATGCAATACAGGTGTTGGAAACCATAGAAGGTGACAAACCCAGCCTTGAAGACCATCCTAACCTGGGAGAATACAGAGATGTGTTTCCGGAAAAGGTATCGGGTCTACCTCCGAGAAGAGACATTGACTTCTCGATAGAACTTGCACCAGGAGCGGTGCCGGTGTCTAGGACACCCTACCGGATGAGCACACCTAAGTTAGTTGAACTCAAATTGCAATTGAAAGAAATGATAGATAAAGGGTATATTCAACCCAGTGTGTCCCCATGGGGAGCACCAGTCCTATTTGTGAAAAAGAAAGATGGCACCCTTATACTGTGTATAGATTATAGACAACTCAGTAAAGTAACCATAAAGAACAAGTACCCCTTGCCCAGGATCGATGATCTATTCGATCAATTTGGAGGTGTGTCTATTTTCTCCAAGATTGACTTGAGGTCGGGATACCATCAAGTCCGAATCAAGGGTGAAGACATCCATAAAACTGCTTTCCGGACACGGTATGGTCACTAT
>SNQJ01S0007718.1:0-12217 GCA_010110895.2 Picea sitchensis
CTTTTATAATAAAACAATAGATCTACTATCTTTGATTTGTTGGCAAGTCAACTCTAACAAAATCATAACAAATAATACTAAAAATAGTAAAACTATTAAAAAACTTGAATTGCTCAAAATTGTTGGAGTTGAATGCTCTCTTCAAATTTTTCACTTGAGCTCAAATATGGACTTGATATTTTAGCTTCTTAACTCATTCCTTGAAATAATGGATGGTTGACTGTACATGTGGATCTTGAATACTAATCCGATGTCTTTGATATGCATTTGATTTAATATTTGACTTGTTGAAACTGTTCTACCACCGCAACCTTATTATTATGGATCTGTTGATGCTTTTGTGGAGTCAATAACTGTCACTTGTATTTTCTCCATTGAATGAGTAATTGCTACCAAATGTGCCATGTTCCCTGACTGCTAAATGGCTCAACCGATGCCTAAAATCTGGGATATTTTTCCATTTTTATTATTTGAATTCCTTGAAAACTGGATCTTATCACCACCTGTCCTGATTAAATGCCTCGGGAAATAGTATTTATTTAAAATGAACCTACAACTTGGTAGAAATTGTAACAAAAATTCCAAATTCATCAATACTGTAGAAATAATAAGTTGATTTCTCACAGATTTCATTATTATCATAACTTTGCAAGTTCTTCATCTTCTCGAGTTCTTTTCTGCTTCTCCAAAATTGATTTGGCTATTTTCCATGAGATCCTTGAATTCAAAAGAGGAAGGATTACAACACTCTAGTGCAAGGGTATTTAACAAGACACCATATGCCTCTCCATCCTTCATATCTGAATAAAACTTTGAAACACTTCTTTGAAGACTACTTTATGTTTCTGTTCACATATTTTCTTCTCCTCGAGACTCATTGTTTGATTGTCATTTAATAAAATGTTGCATAGAGTAAGCTAAATGAGTTGCAACTAAATGAAGATGAAGCTCTGTCAGATCAATTTTATTTGAGACCCCTGGGTTCCTGAGTAATGTTTCCATTAATAAAATAGTAACCCCACTATCATAATTGTATCATCCTTATGTTATGTTTGTTGATCTTCAATGCTAAGAAAAACAATGGCATTCAAAAAGACAATATTTTGTTTTAGGACATTCTTCACTTTTTTCCACTAGGTGTATCATAAAAATTATTGCGCTCTTCTTCCATTTCACCTTTATCATCGACCAATCCTCACAAGCTACGATGTTTTCTTCAAGTCAAGGTCTGCAAGAAGTTATATCTTAACAATTTTGAGATATTAAACCAAGCAAAAGATGAGGCATTACGTCAACTAGATCTTGGGTTTCAATTTTGACAATGATGCTTTGCTGCAGTCATCTGATGAGGGTCAAGATGCAGAATCCTCTCAATGGTGGATCCTTGTAACCCTTCTTTCACTATATTACTCCACACTAGTGGTGACAGTGTGATTGGGCGAGGTGGACTCATAATTTCCCGACGAGTATTCTTGCTCCCAGCCTTCCCTATGTTAGAATTCCCAGTCATTCTAGCCAGCAATAAATGGCTCCTTAACACTACCAAGTCTGCTTATCTCATTCTGAAACAATATTCCTTGCATCAGTGGTATTGAATGACGAAGAAGGTGTTGGAGTCTTCGTGATTTCAACAATTTTGTTAGATACAGTCGTTGTTGTGCTTGAGCAAGGAATATGAGTGGGTATGTCAGAGGTATTAGAAAACTCCTTGCCATGAATATGATCTACAACAATATGATAAGCATTCTCCCACATACAAAGCAACCCTGGTAAAAATACCCCAAGCTAAAACGAGAACCATCTAGGCAATCTAATCTATGCAATGATCTGCACCATCTATGAATTGGGTTCCATGTCTATTTCTTATGCTTTTTCTTCGGACTAGACAAATACGGCCACAATGACGATGATCGTGCTACCTCCGTTCAGATCCTGGACATGTCTGTGCATCAACATCTTGGTTACTTTGGACAAATGGAATTTCTTTGATTTCATGTCGTCGGTGTATTTGGCCTGAGCTTCATAACCAACAACAACAATATCACATCCTTTGGACACCTGTATAGTCGCCTTGGCACCTAAGAATTTTCTTCAACAGCTGCCCAACTGTTTAGCGATGGATGTGGAATAAGAACTTGCCTTCAATTCGTGTTCAAACATAAGATTTTGAGATGTCCCATGAGGAATTCATGGTGGAAATCGGGTCTTCAACTAGCCTGTTATTTATATTTTTGTTTTTGTAAGTCTGTGGGCAATATCCCACATTGACAAGGATATAAAACATTTGAGTGTTTATATATATCGATGCCTGCACTGTGTTTCGATGAAGTGAGCTTGGGGTGATGCAATGGAGCTTGGTGATTGTGTGTTGGGATTCTGAATTGTGTTGACTTGGTGCTATGGATGCAGGTCTTAGTTCTTGGTGTTGAGTATTTGGAGGCTGGCCCTAGGCCAATATATACTTTTGAAAAAATCTTCTTCAATCGATTTTATTTTTCGGAAAAAAAATATTGGCCATGTCTCTAGCCCAAGAGCTTATTTTTCCTCATAATAATAAAAAGACCAAGAAACATAAGCCCCATACAAGGCTTTGACATCAAATATAGCACCAAAATATTTCATTTTAAAATAAACCAACATTGAAATAGTTTTTCCTAATCACCACCAGGAGAAGTATAATAAACCTGAAAGATAAGTGTTGTAAGGATCAATAGCACACAGAGATCGTTTATTTGCGACATCATGGAGAAGTGAAGATGGGATTTTTATCTTTTTCTCCTTTTAAATATGTGCCATGATGATTTTTATTTAAGATATTTTTGAATATGAACCCAACTTTGCAGGATAAAACATTGTTTTCGACCTGCAATCCAAATCAATATATATAATTCAACAACCCTGATTTCCCTATAATTACAGGGTCCTAACACACGTATCTATTTTGAGACATTATATTAGTGATCCTACACATGTTATGGACATGAGTTCCTTTCGGGTATTTGACGAGGGTGTGCTCACAACTGAGACAAACCACATCCTCGATCATCGCATTCGATAGTTACGACATCGAACAGTTGATCAGGTCAAGTTCTAGTGGGACAACTATAGTCCACACTCGGCGACCTGGGAGGACGCATATGATATGCACCAATAGTTTCCATTTTTATTTGATAGATAGACTTATGATACTGTGATACACATTATTTCATCACTTATATACTGTAAAACATCGGGACAAAGTTTAGACCAATAGGGGGTGTATGTAACATTTCGCTCTTGCACGCACTGAGCGAACTTCTTCTTTGAGGACACTTGATTACAAGTGATCCAGATTATTATACTATTGGTTGTTTGATTATGATTATGAGGCATTATGGATGTGATTATATGTTATTTTTTGTATTTACATAGACAGGTGTTATTGACTGGGTTTTCCTAAGTGTGCAAGACTTAGACCTCGAGGATGCAGAGGCATCGATGAAACCCCTTGGACTCCAGATCGAGTCAGGGAGTGGCCTATTGGGGTTTGATTGTTTTTGATATGACATATGCACATATGATTAGATGTATGATGATTGATTTTATTCTGACATGATTCGTTGATGATGCAGGCTGATGATAGCTTTTCGAGAAGACTCACATGTGGAGTAGAGGGGTCACGCATGACAACTAGAAACGTTGAGGGAGAGGTGTGGACAATAGCCCTGCCAAAAACTACTAGCACTCCCGTCGTGGCTCAAATTGTAGGTTAACGATTACCTAGTTCAAGAAGACCCACGATGTCATGAAGGCACACTGCGAAAGTCGCTCACGATGATTCTAAGGGACGCGCAATAAGGTAGGGGCCATATTCCTTAGAGGCCCTTAGTCTCCCACAAGATCACCTGGAGGAGTATTGACTCCAGTTTTTTTTTATGTCTACCAAGTCATTCAAGAGGTGAGTGGCAGCCTTGGAGCACGTAGTGCGTCCTGAATAGCACGTCGCACAAGAAAAATGGAAAGAGGCGAGTAGAACCCTTGGAGCATGTAGTGTGTCCTGAAGAGCATGCCACAAAAGGGAAACATAATGAGGTGAGTGGAACCCTTGGAGCACCTAGTGTGTCTTGAAGGGCACGTCGCATTGTTAGTTAATAAGTCAATAAGCCTAGATGGCCTTAGAACGAATAATGTGATAATAAGTATTTAAAAACAATTTCCCTAATAAAATGTCGTCCAGCCTAGGAAAATAAAATCTAGGTCTAAGTGATATTTGGTAAAAAAAAAATGTAATAATAATAATCATCATTAAACACGTGACGAGAAGGGGGTAAGAAATTCAATTAATTTATTAAAATAAAATTACTTTGGGGGATTAAATTTAAAAAAAAAGGGGGAAATGATTGTTTTGTTACGTATGCTAATTAAAAAGAAAAAGGGGGAAAGGGTAATTTTCTACACTTGCTAATTTGAGTTTTAAATAAAAAGGGAAAAGAGGAAAACGTAAAAGAATTAGGAAACTAAGGGAAAAAAGGGGAAACATAACCCAAAAAAGGAAACATAAGGAAAAAGAAGAATGATTAACTTAGTAAGGAATCTTGTCTTTAAGAACATTCTAAATTTAATTCAACTAGGAATTTAGTAAGGGTGTAAGTCATTAAAATGTGGAAACGAATATGGGGACACCTAGTAGCAATTTTATGAATGTTTTTAGGTGGGTGAGGAAAATATGAGTAATTAAATAATTAATGAAATTAATTTCTGGTGCAACTAAGGGTATGGGTGACATGTGTACGGGGGAGGTTTCCTCTCAATAAAATTATTGAAAAATAAATTAAATGAGAATTTGGGAAAGAAATCATTTAGAAACTCTATATAAAGGATGGAGGAGGAGGAGTATGGATCGTTTACCGGATGTGTAACGTTACATTGCAGAATTTTTTACTTGACTAACTTATCTTTTGGGAGTTGGGATACCCAGCTCGGTGACAAGTGTCAGCTCGGCCTTACGAGGCGAGCTGGGAGCTAGTTGTCCTTTGGTTTAGTGTACGTGTCCTCTTTGTGGCTCGAGGGGATAAGGGGGAATAATAGTATCCCTAGCGTTGGCTGGAAGATACCGGTGAAGTCACAACGATCAACAAGCGGGAGTAGGACGGAATGCACATGACAACAACTCGGAGCTATCACCTTGGGCTATGGTATGCATGATTTTATTTTACATGATAGATTACTATTGATCTTGCGCTTTCATTTCGGTACTTTTAATTATGTAAAGATGGTGTTTTACTTAGCATTTTGAATCGAGAAATTAAATTCCCCATAGCTTTACGCTCATTGCTTGAATTGATTCCCTTGGCATTCGATCCCTGATTGCTATAACTATTATGTTTGTTTTAATAATTATCATGAAGATTTTGTGCCTTATCTTTCATCCTCATCCCTAGATCATGAGTCCACTCTGAGCAGTCGGACAAGAGCTGGATCGATAGTCGTCACTTCGGTGTTAATATACCTATAGATCCTAATGCCTTGCTTTTATGTGCGTGGATGATGAGCGAAGGATAGTTTTCCCAGTTGTCTACCCCTGTCGATTGTTCCTAGTTGAATGATTGTCTTGTGCCTTCTTGCAATTGAATACCTCTATGTGTTGTTCATCTTCATTCTATGTGATTTAATGACAACGTTTCTTTTTATTTTGACTATGTTTTCATTCCCACTTGAATGTCAGCATTGATTATATCTGGAATGTGTTTTCACTAGAAGGACAATAAGGATATTCCATGAAATACAATGAACTCTTACCTTGAACGCATGCCCATTTTTACTCTTACACAATAGATGATTTATACCTGAATGCATTCGTGTTTATTGCCCATGTTTTTAGGTATGTTGTTTGTATTGGGCGTTTGTCTTTACTCTCTGTGATTATTATACCTTGACGGAAAATTGATGCTGCGTTTTCATTACATTTGGCGTCTATATTAATTTCTTTGCGTTTTCATTACATTTGGCATCTATATTATTGTCTATGCGTTTTACATAGAGTCTTTAATGACAACGTTCCTTTACCTTATATTGACTATGATTTCGTATGTAAAACTCAACATTTTTTTTATTTTCAAGATCCCGATGAACTTGATGTCAAACCCAACGATTTTGATGGTAAAACTCAGCATTAATATTTGATGAAACCCATCGATTGACGATAAAACTCAACGTTTGTCATTGCATTAACTCAACAATTTTCCTGGGTAAACCCAACGAATTGCTGGACAGCAATATAGTTTGACAACGATTTTGTGTAGCTACGGTTCCTTTAAGGTCGCGATTTAAAAATGTAACTGCAATTTTAGATTATGATAGACCGCGCCCTTTTAATTATGATATATTATAGAAATGTTAATGAATGATAGACAACCATTTAATTACATATCAGAAGGCAACGATAGGTATTAAAAAGAGAGTAAAAAAATATATTTAACGGACAACAATTCCAATGGCATGACATCGTTTTATTTAGGATAACGCTTCACTTTCATATTGACTGTGTTTACTTCCATTTTGTCGACATTTTAAACGCAACGACGGCCTTTAATACAGTGAGTATGGGCAGTATGATTGGCAGCGAGTCTATTCATTGTTGACTGCGAATTTTACCTCCAACTGACAGTCAATTCTTCCTTGATTGGCAACGAGTTGAACGTGATGTGACAATGATTGTTGTATGCATTTTACCGATGTGTAATAGGCATTGTGACTGCGTAAGTGACATGTTGGGAATGGTTGTGTGGTATGTTGTTATGACAGCATTTCCCTTTTAATGATAGCCATATCAATTGATATCTACAGCAATGGGCAGCCTTGTCATTTAAATTTCATTAGACAGCCTATTGTTTATTTTACACAGTAGTTTTTATAAAAATCCATGTCATATATTGTTTATTTTACACAGTGGTTTTTATAAAAATCCATGTCATATATTGATAGAAATCCTTAGCGTATTTAATAAAAAAACATCTCTAATAGACAGCGTGGATATCCTTTGTTTAAACTGCGTTTCATCCTTTAAGTAATTCGACAACATACATATTTATTTCCTTACAACTTCTTTTTATGTTTGCTAACCCTTCTTAAAGGAATCAATATAATTGATTGATAATCACAACGAAATCACAACGATTTCAAAATATATTGATATATTTGTTACGCTAATACTCTCTGGTTCCATTTTTAAAAGTTAGTGATTCGAGGTTATGCATCAAGGATCAAGGTCAAGTTGTGTAGTAGTAAAAACAAAATTGCATATGAAACTTATTTTAACTTGAAGAGTCTTATGTTTTATCTAGTTAATTAGTCATTTCACCTCAAGGAGTTAGGTTGTTAATTTGTATAATGATATTTAGTTAGCTTAAAAATATAATGATGGATTTGGGGATTGGAGTCCAACAATAATTAAGTAAATTGGAAGGTTTGGTTTACCTAACTCTTCTTTTGATATTTAAACTTAAGTGATAATAATATTAGATTAATTGATGAGCGTTGAGATAGTTATTTTAAGCAATATATAATAATCAATAAGTATTAACCCTATAAATCAATGAATTATTTTACTTGTAAGGATTGTTTCAAGTACGTGAAGCTTCCTTGTATAATAAGTAACGTAGTTGCCTCATGATCAGATCATTGTTGATGCAGTGGCGTAACCTTGTGCCTTAAAGATAATTGTAAATGTTGGTTGGTCATAGATGTTTCACCACACGTTTCCTTGTAGGAACAAGAAATCCTTCGGTTTGTTGCACTTTCATTTGCCTGAGATCCCCTTTCGTCTTGTTGTCTTGTTGCTTGGGTGCAAGGGTTTAATCATCGTGTATTTTGACATATGATCCAGCCTCCTAGCGCGAGGGGTTTAGCTTGGGTTAAAGGTCTAGATATGTTATGTTGCGCTAGGATTACCGTCACGCTTATAGCCTAGTGACGACACGATTCCTGAGGAGGGGATCATTGTGCACCCTGAGGGATAGAGGCGTGATAACATTGTCGGAGTCTGTGCTTCCTGTTGTGGGCATTGTTCATTGTAGTTGGTGTTGGTGTTTAGGTTGTAACGCCTTCATGCGTTTTGTTTTTGCACGTCATAGAGGTTCCAGTACTGGTCGTTAAGGCCATTGTGTCGGGATTGTGGATGATTGTCCTTAGCTTGTAGGCATTGTTGTGTTGTGTCAGGTGGGTACTTGTTTCCTTATTTTGATTTATGCATGGTTCGCCCAGTTGCTTGTTGTGCTAGTGGGTTGAATCGTTGTTATATGTTGTCTGATCTGCATGCGTATGTTCGTCGTCAAGTTGTGTGGTTCAATTGGTGTTGTTGCTTCCTTCCTACCTAAAAAAAAAATGTACTTTCTGCTTCGCTTGGATTCGTAATGTTTGGGATGTTACACGTCATGACATGTGTGATGAAAATGATCTTCGTCAAGATGTCAAAAAAGCATGTTTTTCTGAAAACTTATGTGATTCTTAAAAATCACTTCGGTATGAGATTGGATCGTTTTCGAACATGTAAAGTCTTAGCTTTAATCATGCATGAAAACTGTGAGATCTTCGAAAAATATAAAATGTAGGAATGAGTACCAATGCGAGCAAATCAAATTTCAAAAAGTGTGTTTTACCTTTTACCCTTTGCACAAGTTTCGTCGTTGATTATTGTTGAAGTGACTCAAGAAACCAAGTTAGAGTAAATGTAAAAACATTATTTTCATATCGTTTTCAAGAATGATTGAAATACATTTGCAATTTGTACTATTATTATTATTATTATTATTATTATTATTATTTTTAATTTTTGATTTTTTTTAAATATTTTTTTTGACTCACCATTATATTATTTCATTAAAATAAATATTTACAATTTATCATTTCAAAATACATTTGGATAACTCTCCCTTTTGTAGGAATGGATAAGATAAACTTAAATATAAACAAGATCATTTATCCATAATAAATACAAACTTTCAATCAATAATAAAGATAAAAACATTAATAAATATATATGGTCATACAATAATAAAATTTTCATGCCCATAATTAAAGATTTCCATGGCCTTATTTATTTAAAAGGGAATAATTGAAAATTTCCACACGGTCAACAAATAAAACTCGTCTATCACCCAAGATTGCAACATAAACCATCTACATCAGCATTACCCGAATAGAAAGGTGTGTCTTTGAAGTTGGTGCAGTCATGTTTTTCATGCACATAACATTAGGTGTATCAAGGCAATACAATTTTACAAGATTCATTGTTTTTCTGGCCTCTACGACCACTGAAGGATCTTTCGCTGCAAAAATGATGAAAATTATTGTGATCAATGCCATAAACACTTCCATGTTTCTCTCTCCCGCCATTAAGATATTATAATTTATCTCGACTTCTCACTCCATAACTTCGCATCGCTCTTAACGCAGGGAGCAGAGAACCTTCTACCAATCAACTGCATTGCATTGAATACGGTGTGGATGGGATTCATGGTGATGTGGTTCTTGGTGGAATTTTTGATGAGACGCTCTGTATCAGTAAAATTGGCATAGGTGGCTCGATTCCCTTGATCATTAGCGATGATTTACACCCTATCGTGCTTCCACACTCCTACACACGAGTACGTCTATTGGTCGTTGACCAAGTTTTGAGCAAACCTACTTCATATTTGGCCCACTTTTGGACTTTGACACATTGTTCGAAGAAGGAGCACCCAGGAAGAGCTGAGATCGCAGATTTCACCCATTTTTTAGGGTTAAGTGGACCTAGTAAAGGGTCCTCTATGGTTTTTGTAACATGTTCATGGGATGTGGGCCCATGGGGTTTTCCCATGTTGAGGCCTTATTGTAAGGGTTTTCAAGATATAAATAAAGAAGAATGTATTGTAGAAGTAGCAAGTGAAGTGAACAAAGTTCTATGTGAACAGAGTGCTTTGTACAAAGGCATGTATGTGTGGGACTATGATTTTGTAGAAGCTGCAAATGATGTGATCTGGCTATGTGCATTTGACCTAGTTTTGGAAGGAGGATCTGGTGCTCAATGTGAAGATCTTGTGTCTAGTGCGAAGATTGACTATGTGGCTTAGTGCACATGATTGAATGAATGTAGGATTTGGCAAATAATAAAGAGGCAAAGCAGTTGGTGGACATAGCCACATCCCGGGGTGAACCACATATATCTGGTGTCTTATGGTTTTCTTTGTGCTATGTTATTTCTATCATAGATCTTCTTAGTGCTTTGATTATGCCATGTAATAGATAAATGTGTTATTTCTTAGTACTTTACTTAAGATTAAGGGTAAATATATGTTATATGTAATCTATAATGCTAAGTTCTAAGTGCTCAGGATATATTATTATTTGTTGTTACTGTGCTAATCTATCTTTGGTTATGCTCTGCGATGCTAATAGGGTTAGGAAACTAATGCATGTCACCTCCTAAGTGTTAAAAAAATACTCTGTGAAGTGTTATTATCATATATTTGTGTCCCATCCTGGTTACAGACACCTGCCTCTTATAACCCCCCCTACTTATACCTCGGGTGAGACTTCGCTTGCTTCATAGATGTTGCCGAAAGGGTCGGTAGTCAGGGTTTTTTTGGTGTGTTGTTAAGCATTGAACCCTGGGTTTTTCCCTATGCCAACAACGTCATTCCCAGTTAGATTTTTATCGATGGTCTCTCTCCTTTCCCACTACCTCCGACCTAAATTGATTATGTCAGGAAACTGACACCAGTGAGAGATCTGTAACATCAGTCACCAATATTGTTTCTGCACTCGACTGAGAATACACATCGGCCATCAGTCATGACTTGCATGCATGCATATATCCCTGTCTAATGAGTATGAGTATTGTTTCGACAAATTCCTTGAGCACTAATCAATAAAGAATAACATGATTGTATGTGCATGATAGAGAGAATGTGCGTGATAGAGGAATTAGTGAGATATACCGGGAAAGATTATATATCAATAGAAAATGAAAGATCATTGTGGATGTCCCCGGTTCTTGGGGAATAAGTTTCCAAGAATGTGATAACGAATGTTAAAGAGAGATCATCATGGCTTTTGTTGGATCTTGGGGAATGGGTTTCCAGGCATGTGATAACGGATGCCAAAGAGAAGCACTAACCAAGGGAAGAACACCCATGGAACCCACACCAAACAAAAGATTCATAGTGTCTAGTATCTACATAGAATTTGACCATCATGCTAGTGAAGAATTATAGCGCATATTCTTGTGCTCACCTAAATGGAGATCAACAATAATCCCAAGGCCTTCCTACCTTGTCATTCTCTCGCCCGATGAAGTAGAGAGATTAAGCTAGTGGGGTTGTGAGATCTACCATGACGTCATAGATCAAAAAATATTTTATGATCATAACGATTATTTTCTGAAGGACTCAAGTGGGTAAGGAATAGTTCTGCAGTTAGGTTCATAAGAGATGGTTTCCAAGTCACAAAGAACGAAGATGTTTTTGGAATCGATGTCCTTCTGTATTCAACGAATTGACAAAGATTTTCAGATATTTTTCTTGTGCATTTGAGTGGAGTTGCAACATACTTACCCAAATAACCTAGTTGCAGGCCCTCGAGAATAAAATGGTTGACTTGCTTTTATTGTTGCATTTCTTTCTCCACAAAATATTTCTCTGTTGCTTTGGCATGATGAACCTCGAATATTCAGATCTGGGCGAGGTTGGTAAAAAAATCATATTTTATTTTTTTTGCAGAGTTCAACATGGAAAGATGAAGGTGAAGGATGAAAGCTAGTGATGGGAGCTATGTTTGCAAGTTTATCAAATGCAGGTTTAGCATGGAACGTCAATAAAAATTTCATAAATGGCATGGAATTTTTGTTCTATTTCTTTGCACTTGCAGGTTTCATTCCAGGTTACCGGTTGAAGGTGAAAATATGGCATTGTTGCCACCCAAACCAGGCTAAGACAAAATCTATTAGAGCCAAAATAGATTTCAAAAGATAGGGTCTTTATATTTAGCTAGAATTTCACAACCTAGAATTCTGTGTTTTGATGATTTTTTTTTAAGTTTTTTTTTTATTGTATTATTCCTATATTAAAATCAAAATGCAAAGCTAATTTATTTCATTAAAAAAAAATTATTACTATTATTTTTTTATTTTTTTTATTTTTTTACTATTCCTAATAAAATTAAAAGATTTATTAATTTAAAACGAATTGAAATGAAAAAAAAA
>SNQJ01S0007718.1:26169-62204 GCA_010110895.2 Picea sitchensis
TAGATTCAAGAGAATAACATCACATGGATACCACAAAATAATTCTATTCTTCATTGGATGCATGAAAATGTCCTCCTATTTTGATGGGGGACAACTCTCTAGTCGAAGTCACCGACAAAGGAAGGATTTAATTCACCAATGAATGCTTCGTGAATGTCCTGCATGTTCCCAAACTTTTTTTCAACCTTATCTTCACGTATCAGATGATGAATTCCGACACCGAAAAGAAATTAATATTCACACCAAATGAAATGGACATCTATGACATGAAAACCAATTCCAAGTTTGCTACCAGTGAGGTAAATCATCAATCTAGATTGTACACATTTTCTGAATTAAATCATCAATCTAGATTTTTCTTTATTGCTTACCCATGCTGATAAAATTAGTAGGATATGGAATGAAAGGCTAAAGAATTTGAATTTCAGATATATGAAACATCTTAGAAAGAAAATATTGGTGGATGGTCTACCATACATCCATTTCTCTAAGGTAGTATGTGAGGGATGTGTTCTTGGAAAACACCCTCAAGAGAAATTCGACAAAGGAAAGACTCAGAGAGCTTTCGCCGATTTAGATTTGATCCTTAGTGACCTCATGGATCCTTTTCTGCATCCATCTATCAGAAAAATGAGGTTTTTTATCATTTTTGTTGATGATTTCTCATGTTTCACATGGATTTACTTTCTCAAGAAAAAATCTGAGGTCTTTCAACACCTCAAAGATTTCAAAGCACTGGTTGAGACACAATCCGGAAAGAAAATCAAATTCCTTCGAAATGATAATGGGGGAGAGTATGTCAATCATGAGATCAAAAAAATTTGTCATGAGGTAGGGATTCAGTTTCAACATACAACTCCCTATACTCTGCAGCAAAATGGAGTTGCTGAGTAGAAAAACAAATCTCTAAAAGAGATGGCATCTTGCATGCTACATGCAAAGTCACTACCACAGAGACTATGGGCCGAAGCACTTAATTGTGCAACCTACATCCAAAACATATATCCCCATAGATATGTCAAGGATAAGATCCCCTACAAGGCTTGGAGTGGCCTCAAACTAGAAGTGACCCACTTTCATATTTTCGGTCCACATGCATGGGCCCAGATTCCCTTTGAAAAGAGGAAGGCACTTGATCCATAGAGCACTGAGTGCATATTTTTTGGATAACCTGATGGTGTCAAGGGATACAAAATTATTGATATTTCCTTGGACCGGATCATCGTTGAGGGATGTTTCCAATTCGAGGAAAGTGTCTCACTTGTACCTCAACATCCGCATGCAAACACCTTCATTCTTCCACCTGTTCGAGATGATGAGAATGCACATGTCTACTCTTCTTCAGATGCGATTTTTGACTCAAAATACACAGTTGATTCAAATACAAAGTCAGTAAAATCAGATATAGAGTCAGAGAATCCAGATGTAGATGAAAATCCAGAGTAGAGGTCGAAGTGGGCACATACTACTCTTCAGGATGCAGGGGATCTTGTTGGTGATCCAACTGATACTAGGAGGAATCGATTTGATTTCGAGGAGCCTCATTTTGCACTCACTGAAATTAAAACATTTCCCTTTAGGAATATTTTCTTGGTTCAGTATTAATATCCATAGTCTTATGTCTAAGCTGTTGGAAATCTCTTTTAGGAATCCACCATGTAGGAGGAATACACCTCCCTCCTCGAGAACCAGACTTGGGATCTGGTTCCCCTTCCTTCTAGAAGGAAAGTTGTCAGATGTAGATGGGTCTACCATACCAAGAGCACAATGGATGGAAAAATTAGATGATACAAAGGCAAGATTGTTTCCAAAGGCTTTCAACATGTGCATGGAATTGACTATGATGAGACCTCCTCTCTAGTAGTGAAGATGGATTCCATACGATTGGAACTTTCCATTGCGGAAGTCAAGGTATGGGAATTCCATCAGATGGATTTGAAGAATTATTTTCTTCACAGTGATCTCTCTGAGGAGATCTATATGGAGCATCCCCAGGGATTTATGCAGGACTCATATTTGTTCTGTCAACTAAATAAGTCCCTTTATGGCCTCCAACAGGCTCCGAGGGCATGGTATGCCAACATAGACTCCTACCTATTGTCATAGAACTTTGTACACTGTAAATCAAACCCAAATGTCTACATGCTCATGAAAACCGATTCATTTCTACTCTTAGTGTTGTATGTTGATGATTTGTTGATCATCGGTTGCTCGACGTTAGCGATTGTTACAGTCAATAGGATTCTACATAACATGTTTTTGATGACGAACATGGGTCCACTACACTTCTTCCTTGGAGTCGAGATCAATCATGATGCATCAAGCATCAAACTATCTCAGGACAAGTATGCACGAGATCTCCTTGAGAGATTTCACATGATAGACTACAATTCGGCTCCAAATCCTTTCCTATCAGAAGTCAAACTTGAGGATGGCGGGGACACTCCACTAGTTGATAACACACTATACATACAACTAGTGGGGATTTTGTTGTATCTCACACACTCCATACTAGACCTCTCTTATGTAGTTGGCACAATTTCTAGGTTCATGAAGGAGATGCATGAGCTACATTGGAATGCTGCAAAGTGTATCCTTCGATACGTATAGGGCACCATCACCTTTTGGATTCATTATGAAACAGACTCTACATTAGATATCATCAGGTTTACTAATTCTGATTGGGTTGGTGACAACACTGATCGCAATTCCACATGTGACTACTCACTTAGTATTAGTTTCAGGCCTATCTGTTGGTCGAAGAAGAATAAATATTCCATTTATCTATCTTCAGTCGAGGTAGAGTAAATAGGGGTAGTTAACATAACCATTCAGGTTATGTGGCTACAAAAGTTTCTCATTGAGTTGGGCATTCAATTTCATCGGCCGATCAACATCTCGTGTGACAACCAGAGCACTCTGAAGTTTTGTAGATATCCTTTTCATAGGCAGTGAATGAATCACACCGAGATCCACATGCACTATATATGTGACTTATTACACGAGGGTATCATCAACATACAATTCCTTCCTTCAACATAAAAGACGAAAAACATCTTCACCAAGACCTTCACTGAGCAGAATTTCCATTCTCTATAAAGTCGTCTTGGAGTGAAGGACACAGTTTCCTAGCAACTGCTCGTTCTTTACCTTGAGGGGGGTTTTTTCCCATAAGGTTTTCCCTCTTTCCTCACTTTATTTTCAGTGTATCTCTTGTATTTGGGTACCTAACATGGCCTCGTTGTCAGGACCCATTCTCTATTTCACCATAGTGATATTCAAGGGTGGTTGTTGGAGTTACTTCACACACACCTAGGATTTATTTTTCCTAAGGTACTAATGTTTTTCCTATTTATATTAGTCGTTATTCAATCTCGTAAATTTTAGGGGAGAATATTCTCTCTAGTTGACACTTCAGTTTGACTAGTTGAGTTGAGTCTAGAGGTTGCATTGGTTTTGTCATCATGCAACATTGGGATCATCACCATGATAATGCACATTAGCCTTGGTTTCATCACCATATTGGCTCATTACCCTTGATTCCTTGATCTAATCCTCACTACACTCTATTTCAATTAGTTAACTGGAGACCGGCTGACTAGTTAACTCATCTAGGTGGCAATTCACTCCCATAACTTCCTGAGAGACTAGACTAGGTGGAAATTCAGTCCTGTAACTGTTGGTGTGTGTCCATATCACTCTAGACCACCACTATGGAGCATTGGTTCTCCTCCATTGCACATTGATTGAGTTATACAGAGTATATCATGTGTAAATTATTCATTATTCATTACAGTTAATGAGAGTTCTTCTATTCTTTCTATGTTTCTTATTCTTTCTCAATTTCTCTATGCAAACGTGTGTGGTATTTTCTAGCTATATCTATTATGTGGAGTTTAAACACATTTACAAAGTCATCCTCGAAGTGGCAGAAAAAATATGTCACCATATCATCACTAGGCTGCCAAACATCGGAATCATACATGCGTGAAGACCAATCCTTTGACGATGAAAACTCAAACCCCTTTTCTTGAGAGCTACCCTCAATGTCGTAAATGGGGTATATATAAAAAATAAATGACCGAAATCCCATCTACGTCTCCCAACTTGGATCAAAAATCAATGTGTATATCGACCATGTCAAAGAGGTTATGCACAAGATCATCTGCATCATCGAGGATAATTGTTTCTTCGTGTTCATGTGCAGGAGGAATAAAAGTTTGAACGACCTCACCATCATCAAGAAGGATAAAATATAATGATGTCTCAACATGTTTCACCTCGCTAGAATTCTTCTTTCTCTTTATATACATGCCCCTTCACCACCTCTTCATTGCAAGGGTCTTGATCCTTAATAAAGAGTGCTTTGTTTTCCTCCTTTCAATGAGATCTTTTGCATCCAAGGTATCCTCTAATAATCATTCACTTCCAAATTCATGGAATAAAGTATCAATAATATATTCAAAGGTGTCACAAATTGTCATGTTCTCTTATTGATGTGCAGGGGGAGCATAGGCCTAGATATCTTCATCAAGTCGAAGCGAAGATATGAGAAACCCATCTTCATAAAATATCTCATCTCGATATTCAACATGAGAAACTTCATCAGGAAATTATTCAATATTTTATTCATCTTCATCTATAGAAAAACCGTCTTTGAGCTCTTGGAAAGTATCGTGCAAATTCTAGGTATGTATCTGATAATGCCCAAGAAATTTTTCAATGAGCTTTGTAGAAGATGGTATACTTTTCGTCTCAAATGAGTGTGCAAGTCAACTCCTTTGACTTGATTCCAATGAAGATACAAAAAAATTCATTATCACATATTCATGTAGCACATTTAATCTTGAGGCATACTTCACATAATTGATGACATGGGTGACTTCTAGAGATGGATCACCATTAAATTTAGGGAAACTTTCCCTCCACTATGCAGAGCGATGATTTAGATATCCAGGGACATTTTGAATATCTAAAGAAGGATAGACTTTATGGAAATCCCATGGTAATTCATGTGAGGCCATGGTTCCATTACTTAGGGTAATACTTCAATGGAGTCACTAGATGAACTCAAGGCTTATCAAAGGATGGAAAAGGGGAAACAAGAAAAGGTGGGTTCTTGGAAGGTGGAGTCTCCATATGAGCCTTAAGAATAGCTCATCAAGGGTGGAATGGGAATGTCGTTTAAGTGGAGTCGTCAGGAAAGCTAGGGGAAGGCTTGAGGATAACTTTCCAAAGTGTCCTTATGGTTCAAAAGAGGATTCAAAATATTCGTCGAAAATGATGCCAAAATGTTATCACACAAGTTGTAGGTTGTGAAAATACCAAAAAAACCACAAAATTGTGACAAATAAGATAAAACTGACCCACTTTCACCTTAGGTAGGTATTCCCATCACTTTAGCGATGAAGTGATCACCTCAAGGGGGGGATCCTGGTGACCCTAGGGGGAAATGAGTCAAAAAGTCATATGACGATATTGATTCCCCTATAGGTCAATTTTATATGTGAAATATGGATTTTATGACACTTCTTGATGGTGGCCAATGGTTTCTAAGAAGTATGAGTACCTGAAAAGGGTGATTGTACCTTCCCTAGACACAAGAAAAGCCAACTATACATGTAATTTATTAGGCAGAAAAGAAAGTTAATCTTGATGTCCCTAATTTCAGCAGTAAAGAGAGATGTATGTCAGGAATTTTTTTTTTTTGGATATGATTAAAATATGTTAAAATTATATCAAATGATGTAAGAGAAAAGTTATCAAAACACTAGTAAAACTCAAGTGTAAAAGATTGAGACTTTAGCATCAATGCAAGGTTGTTCTAGACAAGTATTGTAGAGATATATTTTCATTCTTATGGATGTATCAAAAAAATTGATCAGTGTGGAAGAGGGGGTCTTCATATTAATATCATGGTTATGGTTTTCTGAGGATGGGTCTGTGGCTAAATCTCGCGGTTATGGTTTTTGCAAACTCCTAAGATGACAACTCATCCTGATTTGCTAGGAGACCTATTGTTTCTAGTGGATTGAAGGGTTTTTTATTGGGTTAAACAATGCAAGAAGAAGACTATGTAGATTAATCAGAGTATCCAACTGAGGGCTGCAATTTCTAGGCAGTGCTAGGTGGCAACATAATGGATTTTGACAATTTGTTTGTTGGTTGTGAGGGACACACTAGTGGAGTGGGTAGGAGCCAGGCTCATCCACCTGTACCTTTGGAAAGTAGTCATGCTTTGGGAGTGAATCACACTGCTATTTTTTCTTCTTCTGGGGCCATTGGACTAGGGGTTCATGCCAATTTGATTCCAGCAATGGATTTTCAGTTGAGATTGGGACGAACCCATTTAAGGTTTCCTCAAGTTAGGTCATTAGAAGGGCTCACTTTTTTTTCCTCTCCGTCATCCTTCTCATTGTGAAATTTTCTAGTAAATGGAGAAGGAGATGTTTTTGTGGGATATCCTTTGTCAATATCTCCAAGCTTGAATTTATCTCCCTAATAATTGGTTCACCTGTCTACGGTTGAATCAATAGATGGGCCTCTAGTGGGTTTTTCACACCTTCCATTTTTTAGCTCCCGTTTTCTTGGAAATTATCCTCACGCTGCAACAATAGGTTTCATCTCGGACTCAATTTTCATGGATGACCATAGAGGTTTACCTTGGATGGATGGACATCCAAATAAATTTATTGGAGGGTTAGTTTCTTCTCTAAGACTTGGGAAGGATTTTGATCCAAGTGTTGTTTCCAATACTATCGCCGCAAGAAATCGAAAAAGAAAGTGTTTAAAATCAAAAGGGAAAGTTGGTAATCTGCATTTGGGAGAATATGTGGAGATGCATCAAGTGGTTCAAATGGAAAACCAAACTCTGGTGGGTCGTGCGTGAGGGCGTTTCTTTTCCTTCAAAACTATATTTAACTAGGCTGACTCGATTTGAAAGGCACACTTGGGATACGTCCTTGAGATTATTGAATTAATTCAGGGTTGGTTGTCTTTCATTTTTTTGTCGCCATATCATGCCTTGTGGGATTTGGGGAAAAATAGATTATCAAAAACACTCAGCTACTTCTGAAGATGTGGAACACTCTTTTTGACACTAGTCGAGAATGCATGGGCATTATCCTTGTGTGGGTGTATCTCCCAACCCTTTAAATGCAGTTCTGGACTCTTGAGGACTTCAAGAAAATTGGCAGTTTCTTGGTTGAATTCCTTGAGGCGTACGTGTCTTCCAAGGAGATGGGACAATGGAAAGTCACAAGAATCCTAGTGAGAATCAATCTCACGGAACGACTTGGTGAAGAGTTGGACCAAAATTGGGGTTTGTAGACATAGTCATAGAATATTTATTACGAGGACGTTCCTTTTTGATGCTGGTGATGTCATCATTATGGGAATCTTGTGGAAGACTGCCATTTTCTTCTTAAGACAACAAGAAAGAAGAAATATTCTCATGGTCTGTCTCGACTCAGAAGAGAGGTTCCCTTAGAGGAGGTATCGGGCGCCAAATTTTTTTTTGAAGTTATGGCCTCCCTAGAAGCTCAATTGAATGATATGGGGAAAATTGAGTTCCAGGATGAGGTTCACAGGGAAACAAAAGGTTTGATCGCAGAAGATTTCTCACCGGAAATCCCTCATCTTCAAATCATCCACTTTCAACCGAGTCCGATGGTTTCGTCCCAGGTATACCCCGTCCTCCTATATCCTCTTTAAATTGTATTCTTAATTATGTTACATTAGTTGGAAATGATTAGATTCAGGATCTGGGAAATCTCTCGGTCTCCAAAAAACCTCCCTTATCTTGAGTTTCACCTATTTTTCATCCATATTTCTATCTTGTCCCTTCGACGAGTCCCAATGTTATTAGAGGAAAAGTGATAGAAGAAGGGGAATCCATTTCGGAATCAAGAAGTTACTCCTTCGTATATTTTTTATTCTCTCAAAGTGATAGCTGCACCAAAAGGGGCCTTTGCCAAGGGACAAAGTGACCTCGAGATGATGGAGGAAGAGGAAGGAAGTATTTTCTGTCAAAAGAACAATCCAAATCCAAAAGTGATTTATTGGATGGAAAAAAAATTAATTGGAAGGGGTCTTATATTTTCATGAGCCCACAATAATTTGTCCAAATGAAAGTGTTTTCCTTCAATTGTTTGGGATTGGAAATCTTCCCTAAATTTTTTTTTGTCAAGAGGGTGATTCACAATGAACACCTAGATGTAATTTTTAATTTTTCTTCAGGAGACCTTAGAGATGGAGATGTGGTGCAAGCAACTTTGGAATATTTATTTTTGGGATGGGATTATCTTAATTTGGATGTTAGAGTACAGTCCATAGGGTTAATGGTTACATGGAATTTCAAGACGGTGAATATTCTAAGATCTTGGGGATTTGCTTCTTTCATTGGGATCGAAATCTCCTCGGTGGACTTGGGAATGGAGATAAATATTTTCAACATATACGGTCCTTACTATGACCATGTCACTTTATGGGAGTAAATTCTCAAGAAGTCTATTCTGGATGGAGACTCATTAATCATAGGTGGTGATTTCAAATTTTGTTTTGGTTTAGAAGAATTCTTAGGGCATTGAGCCATGACTGATCCTCTCTTTGATTTTTTAATTCAAGAACTAGTTGATAAACAACTGATTGATGTGGAACCATAAAAATTAAAGCCTACCTGGAGAAATAAGAGGGTGGGAGAAGACATGATAGATAAAAGGCTTGATCATTTTGTAGTATTAGAGAACTTAGTTGAGCGACATGTCATTCTAAAGTAACGGATAGACAGTGGAGATGAATCTGATTATTTTCCCATTTTCCTGGAAGTCCGAAAAAGAAATAAAAAGTAGAAAATCCCCTTCAATTTCAATAGAAACTAGCTAAAAGAGGAGACTTTTATTCAGTTAGTAAAAGATACATGGACTCCTTTCAATCCTCAAGCTCTGAATTCTGCGACATTCCAGTTTGTAGCCAATATGAAAAAGTTAAAGGAAAAAATTGTATCTTGGGTTTTTTTGAAAAGGAAGAGAGATGATATGGAGATGAAGGATATTGAAGAGAATATGAATCAGAAGGGGGAGGATTTTCTTGTAAATTGTTCAAAAGAAAATTTATTCATGCTGGAGGAAAGGAGGAAAGTACTACTTCAAGAAAAAGAGGAACTTAGAGATTAAAGAGGAGAGCGATCTGGTTGGAATTTGGAGATGAGAATACAAAGTTTTTCAGGACTTTTCTAAAGGAAAACATTGTGTCAATACTATCGATCAAGAAGGTAATTATGAAAACACCTTTGAAGGAATGGATCATATAGGAAAGGAACACTTCCAGTCTCTTTTCAAAGCCGGGAATCAGGACCCAATTGGAGAAGTGGTTCGACCAACACAATTATTCCCAAGCTTCGTGGAGGAGGATGAAAACTGAATTCTCATGGAAGAAATCTGAGAAGATGATATCAAGGAGGCTCTATTCATATTTTATAAAGAAAAAGGTAGAGGACCAAATGGATGTCCGATTGAATTTTTTGTAGGGGTCTCTACGATTTTCTGGGTCAGGAAATCCTTCAAGTGGTTGAGTATTCAAGGGCCACTGGGCATGTCCTGGCTAGCTCCAATTCCACCATCATAGCCCTCATTTCCAAATATGATAATCCATATTCCTTGGATGAATTCAAGCCTATCTCTCTTTTCAACTATATCTATAAGCTGATATCCAAGATTATTGCTAGAAGAGTTAAATTGGTTCTCTCAAAAGCAATCTCAGGTGAATAGTTTTGCTTCCAGGAAGGAAAAAAAATCCATGAAGCCATTGGGGTTTCTTCGGAGGTTCTTCACGGTCCAAAAATTAGAAAGATGAAAGGATCAGTCCTAAAAATTGACCTCTCTAAAGAATATGATAGAGTAAGTTGGTTATACTTGCATCTTTTACAAACTCATTTGGGGTTTGAAGTTCCTTTTATCCGGTCTGTGACGAGATGAATTTCTACAGTTTCTTTGTTGTATTAATAAATGGCTCTGTCTCTCCTTTATTTCATTCTGAAAGAGGCCTCCATCAAGGTTTATCACTATATACCCTATTGTTTCTTATGGTTGTGGAAGGCCTCATTAGGTCCTTTGGAGAGGCCATGCATCATGGCTCTTTCTCTAGAATCCAACTATCTCTAGCTCTTAGAACTACCCATCTACTGTTCATGGATGATATCCTTGTTTTTTATGTTGGGACAAGAAGAGATGCCAAAAAATTAGAAAGGATCCTATATATTTTTTCCATAGATACATGAATGTTGATAAACAAAATAAAATCTACACTCTCCGACCATATTCTATCAAGGGAAAAATTGGGTCCCTACAGATGGATTTCCCCGTTTGAATCCATTGTGTTGAATTACATGCTAAATTATTTGGGTTTCAACCTGAAGCCAAATGATTATAGAAAGGCTGATTGGATGGCTATTGGGTAATATGGAAAATGGATTACATCTCTGGAGTCATAGGTGGTTGTCTAGGGATGGAAGACGGGTGTTAGTAAAATATTTTCTTGAAGCTATTCTGGTTTATTAGATGTCGCTTTCTTGTATCCCAAAAGGAATTTTGGAAGTAGCGAGGCGTATATGTTTGAAATTTATTTGGAGTGGAAAGAAGGATTTAGTTGTTTCTCTCTCATTCAGATGGGAATTTCTATCACTCCCAAAATCCCTCAGTGGTTGGGGTATTAAAAATATCTTCTTGTTTTCCAAATCCCTAGCTACCAAATGTGCTTGGAGATTCTTGTAAATGAAAAATATTTGGTCTAGAGTTGTAATTAAAAATTACATCACCCCAGACTCACTATATCAATGGGTAAGAAGCCCAAACAGGGACAAGCCAGGGATATCAATTATTTAAAAAGTAGTCATGAAGTCCTTCTTAGTCATTGGAGAGGGTTTAGCATGGAGGATAGGAAATGGTCACAAGGTTAGACTGGGGGTAGACCCGTGGCTAGGAAGAAAAAGGGATCATATTATTCCAAATCCCACAGTGGTCCATCTATGAATGCTTGGGTATAAAAATCTTAACCATATAGTGAATCTGTCACAAAATTGTCTATGGGAAGAAGGTTGGCACTCGAGAATTGACCTAGTCCTAGAAGGAGAAGACATTAGACTAATGGAAATATATATCTTTTCCCTAAGGATGTCCTAGATTGTATTAAGGGAAAAGGACGATGGGATGATTTTGAATCATTATCTTTCAGGTGTCTACACTCCCAAAGATAAATACATTTAGTTGATCATTGAACATCAACAAATAGAGTTGTGTTGTTGGTGGAAAAATCTTTGGAAGCATACATTCCCGATGAAAACAAGACTCTTTATGTGATGAGACCTATTAAATAAGGTCCCAACATGGGATAACATTAAGTAAAAAACCAAATAAATACCGGGTTGGTGTTTCTTATGCAGAAATAATGAAGAAACAATTCTACATTTATTTTTGACCTTCTCTTTGATAAAGGAAGTATGGAGCTATTTCTCAAGGTTTTTGGGCCTCCAATGCACATGGAACGAAATATCCCTTGAAAGAGCCTAGAATACTCGGTTAAATAAAATATATTATAAATATGTAAAATATATTCCATTACTAATCATTTGGGGAGTCGGTTGTCTGTCAATTCACACATTTTTAAAGAAAAACCCATAGTTCTTGAAGTAACAACGACACAAAATTTGGCAATTCTCTCATACTACCCACAAGAAAAAGGATTAAAGGGAATATCGATGGTACAGGAGGAATAAATTGATAAATCAAAGCCATGGGGATTTTTTTATGGAGCATCTCATAATTTTGTGTGTGGTGGAGGAGCGATTCTTTATATTTTTTACTCCCATCTCTTCAAGATGTCCTTGGGACTAGGTGAAGGATTAAAAAATTATGCAAAAATCATGATTTTAAAATTTCTTCTCATTTTTTCCATTGAAAAGGGATGGCAAGAAAAAAGTGTCTTCAACGGTTCTATTATAGTAATAAACTGTTCAAGGGGAACTCAGAGATGTCACAATCTAAGATTAGAAATTATTCTTAAAGATGTCAAAATTTTATAGTGCACTCTTGACTCTTCTAATTTTCATCATGTCTATAGGTAAATAATTGAAGAAGCGGACCAAAGGTTGAAGGAGGACATAAATTTGGCTCTGGGACAATGGAAAATCACATAAATAAAGGATGATTCTCAAACATAATACTTCCACAGGACCTTCATTGAAGGCATCCCGACACCATATTAAAGATCACTTCTAGAATATTTATGATACATTTTCAAGTGGGAAAAGTTTTTCCAGCCACATCAAAGTTGTTAACTCCCTTACTGGATCTACTTTCCTATTTTGAAGACTAGTGATTGAAGATATTTTGTTTTTTTTTTCCAGTTTTTTGATACCATCATTTCATGATAATATTTTTGTAAAACTTATCTAAAATAGTATGTGGTCAACTGGAAACTTTTATGTAAAAGTCAACATTGTTGGCTCAATCCCTACATATAATGCACCATAAGTGCATCTACAAAATGTAATTTTGTTCACCTTTTCTGAAATAAAATTACTCTTTTTTTCCAATGAAAAAAAATCAAACAATTTGTTACTGCAGAAAAATCATCCATTAAAAATCACAAGTAATGCACCTGAAAGATGCACTGGGACTACTAGATTATAGGGGTTATTAGCAATTTTTGATGGTTGAACTATGAGTTGTTTAGATATTTGTTTAGGGATTGATGAAGCCCTAGTGGTTGTATCTTTTTTTTATTACAACAACAAGAGGTCCTTGACAAAACAAAACTCCTTAGAGGTCTTACTGAGCTTTAAGCACATAGAAATTATAGATTCCAACTTAGACAATTTCAATATCTCGTGATTTCCCATATCCAAATGCAATGATTTTTTTTCTCCAATGCAAGTACATTAGTTCATTTATCTATTGGGTTTTGGAGTCATAAAATTTAAAGATCTATTTGAGATAATTCCTTGGGGGTGTAAGCCCTTTTACTCCCCAAGGAAAGATAAACTAGCTAGGAAAAACCTTAGGAGGGTGTAAATCCTTTTACTCGTCCTAGTATTCCTTTATGCAACAAGTTATTTAAAGATAAAATGATGGGATTCGTGGGTTTTTGTTCCCTTATACTCTAAAAAATATAAGAAAATTAAGCTTGCAACCAAGAAAATAAGCAATAACAAGAGAGATTCCTTACCTAGCCCAAGAATTAATAAGAAAAAACCCATTTTTTACCAAGAAAATCCACCATAAAGAAATAAATAATCCTCCACAAGAGATAGTGCATCATCATCCATCAAATATTCAAAGATAAACACTTAAAATATCAAGTGACAAGAGAGATATGAAAAAGTTCCCAAGTAGGGCACAAGTTTCAACCAAGGAGTCTATCTCATAAAGGAGAGTTATGATCCAAATGAGATACAAATGATATTTATTTATAAAAAATGTTCTAAGCATAGTTTTTCCAAACATTTTAGGGTAAACCATAAGATAAGGGGTAAGCATCCCTATATTTCCCCTTTACACAAAATAATACTTTTTTAATCCATAATTTGCACATAAACAAAACCGTAAGTAAGACATCACCCTTATAGGGTGACGTTCTTGGCACGTTTGTAGGTCGTTGGAGTAGGATAAGGGTGAGATAGGCCTCCAAAGGACACATTTCCTCGATCCAATCCATTTTTACACAATCCATGGCTTCCTTCCTTCAAAATGTTCCAAGTGTCGTCAACCACCACCAAACCCTAGCCCTACTATGACGTCAATCCCTCAAGGGTGATGTTTTGGCCTTCTGAAGAAAATCGTTTGGCTGGTAGGGGATATGTTAGGTCCTCCATGGTTTCATATAATCCTCCAAATTAATTTATTCATGATATATCATGTGGGACCTTGGCATCGAACCCATGGGCTTCAAGACCCATGGAAGCCGAAGGTAGGCTTGTTCCTCCAAAACTGTCCACCAGTTGGGTCCTGCAAAGACAAAATGTATACACCCTCCAAGGATATCAATTCAATAATCATGATGATTAAATCAAATTAAGAAAAGAGCCATCTAAGAAAGTACATCCAAACCACCTCATAAAAATAAACTAATTCTCAAATAACCTATGCAATTTTCCAAATTTAGGTATGTGAGGGTTGACAAAAAGACCTATTGGGTGAATCATTCCTCAATTTTAGGGGTGTTTCCCAAGGGGAAATCCTTATAATTCATGTGGATGAGGTGTCACAGATGGGGGGAATAATTTTAGGCATGGGTTTCATGACATAGAAGGGGATTTAGTGTCTCCTTTATGGGTTCCTTCGTAGAGGGTGTGTTACACCTTTTTTTTCGATGCAACCTTTTTATAAGCCCATTTATTACCTTTTATTCTTTCAAGATGTTTCCAAGTTGAAGCCAAGGTGGGGATTCTACCTAAGAAATAAAAATTATTACCACTGTGACTTTACCAAGGTCATATCATGCTTTCCCAAGTTGAAAACATGTGTGCGACTTCTACCTAAGTAATAAAAACAATTCGCACACATGTTCCACACAAGTTGGAATTTTGTTATATTTATATTTCATGGGTCCCATTAGTTTATTATGAGAGACATTTCATTCTCCTTGGGATCCCTGGGTGATCATATAAAAGGTTAATGATTGTATTTTATATTTTTCCATCTACAAGCCTATGGGCNAAGTTGGAATTTTGTTATATTTATATTTCATGGGTCCCATTAGTTTATTATGAGAGACATTTCATTCTCCTTGGGATCCCTGGGTGATCATATAAAAGGTTAATGATTGTATTTTATATTTTTCCATCTACAAGCCTATGGGCGTTCATCCCCTCTTCCCATGAAATAAGGGACAACCCCTTCTTGGGTTAGTAAACCCGAAAATCCCAAAAGATAAGGAGATGAGAGGATGAAGTGTGGAAAGTGACAAGTATGGTTGGGAATGGAATGATGACTCGACAAGAGGAGATCCCATTAGTATACCTATCCCTAAGGCTGACCCACTTATTAGGGTTCAATGTCAACCACCAAAGTGAAACAAGGACAAGAGCATAATGTCCAAGAAAACATCACATAATCAAAAGCAGTAATAGATGCAACAAACTCAAATGCCTAAAATATTGAAATGACACTCACCATAATACCTGAATTATACCTCATGGAGAAATACCCAATGTATTATGGAGGCCAGCTGATGTGGTGGATACCATTGTGACGAACCTGAAGTTGTGATTGTGAGGT
Organism: Picea sitchensis; assembly: GCA_010110895.2. Classification (NCBI taxonomy): domain Eukaryota; kingdom Viridiplantae; phylum Streptophyta; class Pinopsida; order Pinales; family Pinaceae; genus Picea; species Picea sitchensis. The sequence continues at coordinate 41,442 of SNQJ01S0007718.1, forward strand.
GGGTCTCTCTATGTGCAAGTGGACACTACTGGTCAATATGTATCTCGGTACTACGCATCTGGAACCTGAGGGCCTTGAGACATGATATCCTTAGTTGTCCCTAGGATTTGGGGATAAAAATAATAGTTGAGAGCCTTCCATTATCGCCTAGGCCCCCAAACGTAAAAGAAACATTGTTTAGGGCCTCAAAACGACCCCATTTTTTTGGGGACCCGAAAACCTATACAATCATTGCCAAGGCGGAAAATTGTATTTCCAACCAGTGAAATAGGTGGGTGGCCACTAGTATCCACCTGGATCACAAACCCCCAAGGTGAAATCCATGAAAGTACTGAACTCACTATCCTGGATCATGTATCTCCAAAGCATTGTAGTGAAGTCAAAGTATGGAAACCCACGGATAGACTCGATCATGGGTATTGTGAGGGAAAGTCCACCTTGACATATATAATAAAGCTCAACAAATCCTATTAAAATATCCCCAAAATGAAATAGACCAATCACTGACATGACCCTGTCTATTATCCTCATCATCTAAAGCATTCTATCACTCCGATGAATGCAAGGATCCCACCACCAAATTGGAAATCCACCACTCCCAATTCCTAGTGAAATATCTATGAACCAATCCAATAGATTTTTTATCTCCTCATGTGCACTTTGGGCACTTATAACATGGTCCAAATGAAATACCTCTATCATCGCCACAATTCCCCCTATCTCATCCAACTAGCTCTAGTGATCCTCTCCTCTTCGGTTGTATACCATGAAGGTATCAAATAATAACAATATATTCCTCTACCACTTCTTGCAAGACTGTAAAGTTACTAGTACATTAGTCAACCCCAAGAGCATCGTTGGGTCTCAGAAATGTCACATTTTCACCCTATTTTCCTTTCATTATTCCTCTCATTCATCTATATTCCCTTATTCCATTTACCTTTCATTATACATTTTTCATAAATACATTTGGGTTTCACCTTATTATTTTCCACTTTATTCATTTTAGTATTAAAAGAGAATTTATGATTAAATATTATAAAATCAACATGTTTTCATATTTATCTCAAAAATGTGCGAGATTTGTAATGTGTAGGAATATGTGAATGATTAATTAAAAAATACTTCTTGAATATTTCCTCCACCATTTCAAGATTTGAGGAGATAATTATTCAAGTTTATTTCAAGGAGACGATCATGGGGAATGGATAACATATCTTATCCAATATTTATGAGAGATATGTGTGAGGATTTGAAGGGATCATATTTTGTAATAATGGAAAACTGGTTGAGAGAAAAGTGGATCTGTAATTATGAGATGCTTATCTTCTTTTCAAATCTCTCATATATAAAAGAGAGTGCTCTCTCTTCATGAGGGGATAATCGTTATGAGGAGAAAGTAATTAGTCATTAGGGGATTAGAAGAAGATAAGATTCATATTGGAAAATGATTAGAAATCAATGATAGGAGTTAGTCATTTGGTTCATAGTCATTTCTTTGATTAGTTTCATAATTTCATTATTTTGTCATTTAATCATTGTGATGTAATTGAGACTAATTTATTGTTAGTGTGAGCTCACACGTGTTATCTTGTTTCTCTTCACATGTTGTTTTCCTTTGATTCAATTTTCCATTTCCAAATTAATTTCATTTATGCAATTTCATTTCAGTGATGTGTTCTAGCAATTCAATTCCAAGTCATGTGTTTGAGATTTTCACATTAGATTAATAATTCAATTCTAGTTGTAACTTCAACATTAGATTAGGTTAAATTATCTTCAATATTTTATATACTGTGCATGCACTTTGGAATTTTATGAACTCCTCGGGTTGAAAAATAAATGATTGGGCACTTATTAAACGACAATATTTACCCTCAACATTTTGGCGCCATTGTCGGGGAGGTGATAAAGAGATTGAGGTCTAGGTAGGTAGATTTTATTTTAAATTACTTAGCTCGGGGGAGGAGAAATAGTAAGACGAGAGATATGAACCTACGTGGCCAGTATAGTGACTTTTGTCCAAATCCTTGATTGTTCCTTTCATGCGAGTGCGTTTCTTTTTCGCAAAGAGTGTTTAATTTTCCGCAAAGTGTGATTTATGTTTTTCTGCAAGATTGTTTGATCTCTACAACTGTGAAGAGTGATGGATATTTGTTTTAGCGAGAGTGATTTTATTTAATTTTTTAATTTAGATTTCATTTTTGGGTGTTGTAAGAATGTTTTTTTCCGCAAGATTGTTTAACAATGAGTTTAAGCTTGGAACAACTCACTCGTATCCTAGAAAAAGTCAGGATATCCTCTTCTCTGGAAGAGGAGATATTGACAGCCGTCGAAAACTTCATTACTCCTCCAGAGGAAAACAAATAATCAACATTCCAATAATCCTGCACATCTGATAGAGAATAATTATTAGAGTAGGAGATCGAGGAAGATGAAGATGAGTTACAACATGGTCTGAAGGAGGGAAAACACGGCTACAAAATCCTTATTGAACAATGGTTCCAAGTAAGAATTAGGTTAGATCAAAGTTTTTGTTTTTATTTAGTTAATTCATAGTTACATCAACTAAATTTTCTTATTTTTGTATATTCTAAATTTCATTTGGCAAAATTGACAATGAATATATTCTTATTATTGTTGTGTGTATGGTTACATTGGATATTTGACTACACATAATTAATTTATAACTACCAATTAGCATAGAGTAGATAGGATTCTATTTTAAGTTTTTTCTTTAGTTTTGAATAAGTATGCTCTCCTCCACGCTTTGTGCGATCTCAATGATCAGAAGGTAGGATGTTTAGAAATGTTTTCAAGAAAGATTTAAGTTGTTGACGATGAAATAAAAATTCCTAATTAATTGTTCGTATACAATTTTCAATCTCCATTTGCTAAAAAAAAAATAACAATATTTTTCTTTTCATTTCAATTTGTTTTAAATTAATAAATCTTTTAGTTTGATTAGGAATAGTAAAAAAATAAAAAGATAATAGTAATAAATTTTTTTTACGAAATAAATTAGCTTTGCATTTTGATTTTAATATAGGAATAATACAAAAAAAAAAAAAAAAAACTTAAAAAAAATTCATCAAAACACAGAATTCCAGGTTGTGAAATTCTAGCTAAATATAAAGACCCTATCTTTTGAAATCTATTTCGGCTCTAATAGATTTTGTCTAAGCCTGGTTTGGGTGGCAACATTGCCATATTTTCACCTTCATCCGATAACCTGGAATGAAACCTGCAAATGCAAAGAAATCGAACAAAATTTCCATGCCATTTATGAATTTTTATTGACGTTCCATGCTAAACCTACATTTGATAAACCTACAAACATAGCTCCCATCACTAGCTTTCATCCTTCACCTTCATCTTTCCATGTTGAATCCTACAAAAACAATAAAATATGATTTTTTTACCAACATCGCCCAGATCTGAATATTCGAGGTTCATCATGCCAAAGCAACATAGAAATAATTTGTGGAGAAAGAAATGCAACAAGAAAAACAGGTCAACCATTTTATTCTCGAGGGCCTGCAACTAGGTTATTTGGGTAAGTATGTTGCAACTCCACTCAAATGCACAAGAAAAATATCTGAAAATCTTTGTCAATTCGTTGAATACAGAAGGACATCGATTCCAAAAACATCTTCATTCTTTGTGACTTGGCAACCATCTCTTATGAACCTAACTGTGCAACTATTCCTTACCCACTTGAGTCCTTCAGAAAATAATCGTTATGATCATAAAATATTTTTTGATCTATGACGTCATGGTAGATCTCACAACCCCGCCAAATTAATCTCTCTACTTCATCGGGCGAGAGAATGATAAGGTAGGAAGGCCTTGGGATTATTGTTGATCTCCATTTAGGCGAGCACAAGAATATGCGCTATAATTCTTCACTAGCATGATGGTGAAATTCTATGTAGATAATAGACACTATGAGTCTTTTGTTTGGTGTGGGTTCCATGGGCATTCTTCCCTCGGTTAGTGCTTCTCTTTGGCATCCGTTATCACATTCTTGGAAACCCATTTCCCAATATCCAACGACAGCCATGACGATCTCTCTTTAACATCCGTTATCACATTCTTGGAAACTTATTCCCCAAGAACCGGGGACATCCACAATGATCTTTCATTTTCTATTGATATATAATCTTTCTCGGTATATCTCACTAATTCCTCTATCATGCACATTCTCTCTATCATGCACATACAATCATGTTATTGTTTATTGATTAGTGCTCAAGGAATTTGTCGAAACAATACTCATACTCATTAGACAAGGATATATGCATGCATGCAAGTCACGGCTGATGGCCGGTATGCATTCTCAGTCGAGTGCAGAAACAATATTGGTGACTGATGTTACAGATCTCTCACTGGTGTCAGTTTCCTGACATAATCAATTTAGGTTGAAGGTAGTGGGAAAGGAGAGAGACCATCGATAAAAATCTAACTGGGAATGACGTTGTTGGCATAGGGGCAGACCCAGGGTTCAACGCTTAGACTACCAACCCTTTCGGCAACATCTGTGAAGCAAGCGAAGTCTCACCCGAGGAATAAGTAGGGGGGTTACAAAAGGCAGGTGTCTGTAACTAGGATGGGACACATATATATGATAATAACACTTCACAGAGTATTTTGTTAACACTTAGGAGGTGACATGCATTAGTTTCCTAACCCTATTAGCATCGCAGAGCATAACCAAATATAGATTGGCACAGTAACAACAAATAATAATATATCCTAAGCACTTAGAACTTAGCATTATAGATTACATATAACATATATTTACCCTTAATCATAAGTAAAGTACTAAGAAATAACACATTTATCTATTACACAACATAATCAAAGCACTAAGAATATCTATGATAGAAATAACAGAGCACAAAGAAAACCATAAGACACCATATATATGTGGTTCACCCTGGGATGGGGCTACATCCACCAACTGCTTCGCCTCTTTATTATTCGCCAAATCCTACATTCATTCAATCATATGCACTAAGCCACATAGTCAATCTTTGCACTAGACACAAGATCTTCACATTGAACACCAGATCCTCCTTCCAAAACTAGGTCAAATGCACATAGCCAGATTACATCATTTGCACCTTCTACAAAATCATAGTCCCACACATACATGCCTTTGCACAAAGCACTCTGTTCACACAGAAATTTGTTCACTTCACTTGCTACTTCTACGATACATTCTTCTTTATTTATATCTTGAAAATCCTTACAATAAGGCCTCAACATGGGAAAACCCCATGGGCCCACATCCCATAAAACTGTTACAAAAACCATAGAGGACCCTTTATTGGGTCCACTTAACCCTAAAAAATGGGTGAGATCCGCAATCTCAGCTCTTCCTGGGTGCTTCTTCTTCGAACAATGTGTCAAAGTCCAAAAGTGGGCCAAATATGAAGTAGGTTTGCTCAAAACTTGGTCAACGACCAACAGACGTACTCATGTGTAGGAGTGTGGCAGCACGATAGGGTGGAAATCATCGCTAATGATCAAGGGAATCAAACCACCTATGCCAATTTTACTAATAGAGAGCGTCTCATAAAAAATTCTGCGAAGAACGAGATCACCATGAATCCCATCCACACTGTATTCAATGCAATGCAGTTGATTGGTAGAAGGTTCTCTGCTCCCTGCGTTAAGAGTGATGCAAAGTTATGGAGTGAGAAGTCGAGATAAATTATAATATCTTAATGGCGAGAGAGAGAAACATGGAAGTGTTTATGACGTTGATCACAATAATTGTCATCATCTTTGCAGTGAAAGATCCTTCATTGGTCGTAGAGGCCAGAAAAACAATGAATCTTGTAAAATTGTATTGCCTTGATACACCTAATGTTATGTGCACAAAAAACGTGACTGCAACAACTTCAAAGACACACCTTTCTATTCGGGTAATGCTGATGTAGATGGTTTATGTTGCAATCTTGGGTGATAGACGAGTTTTATTTGTTGACCGTGTGGAAATTTTCAATTATTCCCTTTTAAATAAATAAGGCCATGGAAATCTTTAATTATGGGCATGAAAATTTTATTATTGTATGACCATATATATTTATTAATGTTTTTATCTTTATTATTGATTGAAAGTTTGTATTTATTATGGATAAATGATCTTGTTTATATTTAAGTTTATCTTATCCATTCCTACAAAAGGGAGAGTTATCCAAATGTATTTTGAAATGATAAATTGTAAATATTTATTTTAATGAAATAATATAATGGTGAGTCAAAAAAAATATTTAAAAAAAATCAAAAATTAAAAATAATAATAATAATAATAATAATAATAATAATAGTACAAATTGCAAATGTATTTCAATCATTCTTGAAAACGATATGAAAATAATGTTTTTACATTTACTCTAACTTGGTTTCTTGAGTCACTTCAACAATAATCAACGACGAAACTTGTGCAAAGGGTAAAAGGTAAAACACACTTTTTGAAATTTGATTTGCTCGCATTGGTACTCATTCCTACATTTTATATTTTTCGAAGATCTCACAGTTTTCATGCATGATTAAAGCTAAGACTTTACATGTTCGAAAACGATCCAATCTCATACCGAAGTGATTTTTAAGAATCACATAAGTTTTCAGAAAAACATGCTTTTTTGACATCTTGACGAAGATCATTTTCATCACACATGTCATGACGTGTAACATCCCAAACATTACGAATCCAAGCGAAGCAGAAAGTACATTTTTTTTTTAGGTAGGAAGGAAGCAACAACACCAATTGAACCACACAACTTGACGACGAACATACGCATGCAGATCAGACAACATATAACAACGATTCAACCCACTAGCACAACAAGCAACTGGGCGAACCATGCATAAATCAAAATAAGGAAACAAGTACCCACCTGACACAACACAACAATGCCTACAAGCTAAGGACAATCATCCACAATCCCGACACAATGGCCTTAACGACCAGTACTGGAACCTCTATGACGTGCAAAAACAAAACGCATGAAGGCGTTACAACCTAAACACCAACACCAACTACAATGAACAATGCCCACAACAGGAAGCACAGACTCCGACAATGTTATCACGCCTCTATCCCTCAGGGTGCACAATGATCCCCTCCTCAGGAATCGTGTCGTCACTAGGCTATAAGCGTGACGGTAATCCTAGCGCAACATAACATATCTAGACCTTTAACCCAAGCTAAACCCCTCGCGCTAGGAGGCTGGATCATATGTCAAAATACACGATGATTAAACCCTTGCACCCAAGCAACAAGACAACAAGACGAAAGGGGATCTCAGGCAAATGAAAGTGCAACAAACCGAAGGATTTCTTGTTCCTACAAGGAAACGTGTGGTGAAACATCTATGACCAACCAACATTTACAATTATCTTTAAGGCACAAGGTTACGCCACTGCATCAACAATGATCTGATCATGAGGCAACTACGTTACTTATTATACAAGGAAGCTTCACGTACTTGAAACAATCCTTACAAGTAAAATAATTCATTGATTTATAGGGTTAATACTTATTGATTATTATATATTGCTTAAAATAACTATCTCAACGCTCATCAATTAATCTAATATTATTATCACTTAAGTTTAAATATCAAAAGAAGAGTTAGGTAAACCAAACCTTCCAATTTACTTAATTATTGTTGGACTCCAATCCCCAAATCCATCATTATATTTTTAAGCTAACTAAATATCATTATACAAATTAACAACCTAACTCCTTGAGGTGAAATGACTAATTAACTAGATAAAACATAAGACTCTTCAAGTTAAAATAAGTTTCATATGCAATTTTGTTTTTACTACTACACAACTTGACCTTGATCCTTGATGCATAACCTCGAATCACTAACTTTTAAAAATGGAACCAGAGAGTATTAGCGTAACAAATATATCAATATATTTTGAAATCGTTGTGATTTCGTTGTGATTATCAATCAATTATATTGATTCCTTTAAGAAGGGTTAGCAAACATAAAAAGAAGTTGTAAGGAAATAAATATGTATGTTGTCGAATTACTTAAAGGATGAAACGCAGTTTAAACAAAGGATATCCACGCTGTCTATTAGAGATGTTTTTTTATTAAATACGCTAAGGATTTCTATCAATATATGACATGGATTTTTATAAAAACCACTGTGTAAAATAAACAATATATGACATGGATTTTTATAAAAACTACTGTGTAAAATAAACAATAGGCTGTCTAATGAAATTTAAATGACAAGGCTGCCCATTGCTGTAGATATCAATTGATATGGCTATCATTAAAAGGGAAATGCTGTCATAACAACATACCACACAACCATTCCCAACATGTCACTTACGCAGTCACAATGCCTATTACACATCGGTAAAATGCATACAACAATCATTGTCACATCACGTTCAACTCGTTGCCAATCAAGGAAGAATTGACTGTCAGTTGGAGGTAAAATTCGCAGTCAACAATGAATAGACTCGCTGCCAATCATACTGCCCATACTCACTGTATTAAAGGCCGTCGTTGCGTTTAAAATGTCGACAAAATGGAAGTAAACACAGTCAATATGAAAGTGAAGCGTTATCCTAAATAAAACGATGTCATGCCATTGGAATTGTTGTCCGTTAAATATATTTTTTTACTCTCTTTTTAATACCTATCGTTGCCTTCTGATATGTAATTAAATGGTTGTCTATCATTCATTAACATTTCTATAATATATCATAATTAAAAGGGCGCGGTCTATCATAATCTAAAATTGCAGTTACATTTTTAAATCGCGACCTTAAAGGAACCGTAGCTACACAAAATCGTTGTCAAACTATATTGCTGTCCAGCAATTCGTTGGGTTTACCCAGGAAAATTGTTGAGTTAATGCAATGACAAACGTTGAGTTTTATCGTCAATCGATGGGTTTCATCAAATATTAATGCTGAGTTTTACCATCAAAATCGTTGGGTTTGACATCAAGTTCATCGGGATCTTGAAAATAAAAAAAATGTTGAGTTTTACATACGAAATCATAGTCAATATAAGGTAAAGGAACGTTGTCATTAAAGACTCTATGTAAAACGCATAGACAATAATATAGATGCCAAATGTAATGAAAACGCAAAGAAATTAATATAGACGCCAAATGTAATGAAAACGCAGCATCAATTTTCCGTCAAGGTATAATAATCACAGAGAGTAAAGACAAACGCCCAATACAAACAACATACCTAAAAACATGGGCAATAAACACGAATGCATTCAGGTATAAATCATCTATTGTGTAAGAGTAAAAATGGGCATGCGTTCAAGGTAAGAGTTCATTGTATTTCATGGAATATCCTTATTGTCCTTCTAGTGAAAACACATTCCAGATATAATCAATGCTGACATTCAAGTGGGAATGAAAACATAGTCAAAATAAAAAGAAACGTTGTCATTAAATCACATAGAATGAAGATGAACAACACATAGAGGTATTCAATTGCAAGAAGGCACAAGACAATCATTCAACTAGGAACAATCGACAGGGGTAGACAACTGGGAAAACTATCCTTCGCTCATCATCCACGCACATAAAAGCAAGGCATTAGGATCTATAGGTATATTAACACCGAAGTGACGACTATCGATCCAGCTCTTGTCCGACTGCTCAGAGTGGACTCATGATCTAGGGATGAGGATGAAAGATAAGGCACAAAATCTTCATGATAATTATTAAAACAAACATAATAGTTATAGCAATCAGGGATCGAATGCCAAGGGAATCAATTCAAGCAATGAGCGTAAAGCTATGGGGAATTTAATTTCTCGATTCAAAATGCTAAGTAAAACACCATCTTTACATAATTAAAAGTACCGAAATGAAAGCGCAAGATCAATAGTAATCTATCATGTAAAATAAAATCATGCATACCATAGCCCAAGGTGATAGCTCCGAGTTGTTGTCATGTGCATTCCGTCCTACTCCCGCTTGTTGATCGTTGTGACTTCACCGGTATCTTCCAGCCAACGCTAGGGATACTATTATTCCCCCTTATCCCCTCGAGCCACAAAGAGGACACGTACACTAAACCAAAGGACAACTAGCTCCCAGCTCGCCTCGTAAGGCCGAGCTGACACTTGTCACCGAGCTGGGTATCCCAACTCCCAAAAGATAAGTTAGTCAAGTAAAAAATTCTGCAATGTAACGTTACACATCCGGTAAACGATCCATACTCCTCCTCCTCCATCCTTTATATAGAGTTTCTAAATGATTTCTTTCCCAAATTCTCATTTAATTTATTTTTCAATAATTTTATTGAGAGGAAACCTCCCCCGTACACATGTCACCCATACCCTTAGTTGCACCAGAAATTAATTTCATTAATTATTTAATTACTCATATTTTCCTCACCCACCTAAAAACATTCATAAAATTGCTACTAGGTGTCCCCATATTCGTTTCCACATTTTAATGACTTACACCCTTACTAAATTCCTAGTTGAATTAAATTTAGAATGTTCTTAAAGACAAGATTCCTTACTAAGTTAATCATTCTTCTTTTTCCTTATGTTTCCTTTTTTGGGTTATGTTTCCCCTTTTTTCCCTTAGTTTCCTAATTCTTTTACGTTTTCCTCTTTTCCCTTTTTATTTAAAACTCAAATTAGCAAGTGTAGAAAATTACCCTTTCCCCCTTTTTCTTTTTAATTAGCATACGTAACAAAACAATCATTTCCCCCTTTTTTTTTAAATTTAATCCCCCAAAGTAATTTTATTTTAATAAATTAATTGAATTTCTTACCCCCTTCTCGTCACGTGTTTAATGATGATTATTATTATTACATTTTTTTTTTACCAAATATCACTTAGACCTAGATTTTATTTTCCTAGGCTGGACGACATTTTATTAGGGAAATTGTTTTTAAATACTTATTATCACATTATTCGTTCTAAGGCCATCTAGGCTTATTGACTTATTAACTAACAATGCGACGTGCCCTTCAAGACACACTAGGTGCTCCAAGGGTTCCACTCACCTCATTATGTTTCCCTTTTGTGGCATGCTCTTCAGGACACACTACATGCTCCAAGGGTTCTACTCGCCTCTTTCCATTTTTCTTGTGCGACGTGCTATTCAGGACGCACTACGTGCTCCAAGGCTGCCACTCACCTCTTGAATGACTTGGTAGACATAAAAAAAAACTGGAGTCAATACTCCTCCAGGTGATCTTGTGGGAGACTAAGGGCCTCTAAGGAATATGGCCCCTACCTTATTGCGCGTCCCTTAGAATCATCGTGAGCGACTTTCGCAGTGTGCCTTCATGACATCGTGGGTCTTCTTGAACTAGGTAATCGTTAACCTACAATTTGAGCCACGACGGGAGTGCTAGTAGTTTTTGGCAGGGCTATTGTCCACACCTCTCCCTCAACGTTTCTAGTTGTCATGCGTGACCCCTCTACTCCACATGTGAGTCTTCTCGAAAAGCTATCATCAGCCTGCATCATCAACGAATCATGTCAGAATAAAATCAATCATCATACATCTAATCATATGTGCATATGTCATATCAAAAACAATCAAACCCCAATAGGCCACTCCCTGACTCGATCTGGAGTCCAAGGGGTTTCATCGATGCCTCTGCATCCTCGAGGTCTAAGTCTTGCACACTTAGGAAAACCCAGTCAATAACACCTGTCTATGTAAATACAAAAAATAACATATAATCACATCCATAATGCCTCATAATCATAATCAAACAACCAATAGTATAATAATCTGGATCACTTGTAATCAAGTGTCCTCAAAGAAGAAGTTCGCTCAGTGCGTGCAAGAGCGAAATGTTACATACACCCCCTATTGGTCTAAACTTTGTCCCGATGTTTTACAGTATATAAGTGATGAAATAATGTGTATCACAGTATCATAAGTCTATCTATCAAATAAAAATGGAAACTATTGGTGCATATCATATGCGTCCTCCCAGGTCGCCGAGTGTGGACTATAGTTGTCCCACTAGAACTTGACCTGATCAACTGTTCGATGTCGTAACTATCGAATGCGATGATCGAGGATGTGGTTTGTCTCAGTTGTGAGCACACCCTCGTCAAATACCCGAAAGGAACTCATGTCCATAACATGTGTAGGATCACTAATATAATGTCTCAAAATAGATACGTGTGTTAGGACCCTGTAATTATAGGGAAATCAGGGTTGTTGAATTATATATATTGATTTGGATTGCAGGTCGAAAACAATGTTTTATCCTGCAAAGTTGGGTTCATATTCAAAAATATCTTAAATAAAAATCATCATGGCACATATTTAAAAGGAGAAAAAGATAAAAATCCCATCTTCACTTCTCCATGATGTCGCAAATAAACGATCTCTGTGTGCTATTGATCCTTACAACACTTATCTTTCAGGTTTATTATACTTCTCCTGGTGGTGATTAGGAAAAACTATTTCAATGTTGGTTTATTTTAAAATGAAATATTTTGGTGCTATATTTGATGTCAAAGCCTTGTATGGGGCTTATGTTTCTTGGTCTTTTTATTATTATGAGGAAAAATAAGCTCTTGGGCTAGAGACATGGCCAATATTTTTTTTCCGAAAAATAAAATCGATTGAAGAAGATTTTTTCAAAAGTATATATTGGCCTAGGGCCAGCCTCCAAATACTCAACACCAAGAACTAAGACCTGCATCCATAGCACCAAGTCAACACAATTCAGAATCCCAACACACAATCACCAAGCTCCATTGCATCACCCCAAGCTCACTTCATCGAAACACAGTGCAGGCATCGATATATATAAACACTCAAATGTTTTATATCCTTGTCAATGTGGGATATTGCCCACAGACTTACAAAAACAAAAATATAAATAACAGGCTAGTTGAAGACCCGATTTCCACCATGAATTCCTCATGGGACATCTCAAAATCTTATGTTTGAACACGAATTGAAGGCAAGTTCTTATTCCACATCCATCGCTAAACAGTTGGGCAGCTGTTGAAGAAAATTCTTAGGTGCCAAGGCGACTATACAGGTGTCCAAAGGATGTGATATTGTTGTTGTTGGTTATGAAGCTCAGGCCAAATACACCGACGACATGAAATCAAAGAAATTCCATTTGTCCAAAGTAACCAAGATGTTGATGCACAGACATGTCCAGGATCTGAACGGAGGTAGCACGATCATCGTCATTGTGGCCGTATTTGTCTAGTCCGAAGAAAAAGCATAAGAAATAGACATGGAACCCAATTCATAGATGGTGCAGATCATTGCATAGATTAGATTGCCTAGATGGTTCTCGTTTTAGCTTGGGGTATTTTTACCAGGGTTGCTTTGTATGTGGGAGAATGCTTATCATATTGTTGTAGATCATATTCATGGCAAGGAGTTTTCTAATACCTCTGACATACCCACTCATATTCCTTGCTCAAGCACAACAACGACTGTATCTAACAAAATTGTTGAAATCACGAAGACTCCAACACCTTCTTCGTCATTCAATACCACTGATGCAAGGAATATTGTTTCAGAATGAGATAAGCAGACTTGGTAGTGTTAAGGAGCCATTTATTGCTGGCTAGAATGACTGGGAATTCTAACATAGGGAAGGCTGGGAGCAAGAATACTCGTCGGGAAATTATGAGTCCACCTCGCCCAATCACACTGTCACCACTAGTGTGGAGTAATATAGTGAAAGAAGGGTTACAAGGATCCACCATTGAGAGGATTCTGCATCTTGACCCTCATCAGATGACTGCAGCAAAGCATCATTGTCAAAATTGAAACCCAAGATCTAGTTGACGTAATGCCTCATCTTTTGCTTGGTTTAATATCTCAAAATTGTTAAGATATAACTTCTTGCAGACCTTGACTTGAAGAAAACATCGTAGCTTGTGAGGATTGGTCGATGATAAAGGTGAAATGGAAGAAGAGCGCAATAATTTTTATGATACACCTAGTGGAAAAAAGTGAAGAATGTCCTAAAACAAAATATTGTCTTTTTGAATGCCATTGTTTTTCTTAGCATTGAAGATCAACAAACATAACATAAGGATGATACAATTATGATAGTGGGGTTACTATTTTATTAATGGAAACATTACTCAGGAACCCAGGGGTCTCAAATAAAATTGATCTGACAGAGCTTCATCTTCATTTAGTTGCAACTCATTTAGCTTACTCTATGCAACATTTTATTAAATGACAATCAAACAATGAGTCTCGAGGAGAAGAAAATATGTGAACAGAAACATAAAGTAGTCTTCAAAGAAGTGTTTCAAAGTTTTATTCAGATATGAAGGATGGAGAGGCATATGGTGTCTTGTTAAATACCCTTGCACTAGAGTGTTGTAATCCTTCCTCTTTTGAATTCAAGGATCTCATGGAAAATAGCCAAATCAATTTTGGAGAAGCAGAAAAGAACTCGAGAAGATGAAGAACTTGCAAAGTTATGATAATAATGAAATCTGTGAGAAATCAACTTATTATTTCTACAGTATTGATGAATTTGGAATTTTTGTTACAATTTCTACCAAGTTGTAGGTTCATTTTAAATAAATACTATTTCCCGAGGCATTTAATCAGGACAGGTGGTGATAAGATCCAGTTTTCAAGGAATTCAAATAATAAAAATGGAAAAATATCCCAGATTTTAGGCATCGGTTGAGCCATTTAGCAGTCAGGGAACATGGCACATTTGGTAGCAATTACTCATTCAATGGAGAAAATACAAGTGACAGTTATTGACTCCACAAAAGCATCAACAGATCCATAATAATAAGGTTGCGGTGGTAGAACAGTTTCAACAAGTCAAATATTAAATCAAATGCATATCAAAGACATCGGATTAGTATTCAAGATCCACATGTACAGTCAACCATCCATTATTTCAAGGAATGAGTTAAGAAGCTAAAATATCAAGTCCATATTTGAGCTCAAGTGAAAAATTTGAAGAGAGCATTCAACTCCAACAATTTTGAGCAATTCAAGTTTTTTAATAGTTTTACTATTTTTAGTATTATTTGTTATGATTTTGTTAGAGTTGACTTGCCAACAAATCAAAGATAGTAGATCTATTGTTTTATTATAAAAGAAAGATAGTAGATCTATTGTTTTATTATAAAAGTGAGTGTTTTTGTAATGAGAGGGCTGGAACCTGTTGGAAGGTATACTTTCCCAAATTATTGTAATGAGCTCATAGAGTTTCTCTTCTTTCAAATCTACAGGGATACAAGATCATATTGTTTTCAAGATTCATGTGCCATGGCTATTGGTGAAGTGTTTTTCCTCCAGAATTGTCTCTATTTTCATGCATGTTCTTTTCCTTCTATTATCTCAGAAGTTTTAAGAACATAATTTGTTAAAATATACACTCTGATTCTTGTTGGGGATAATATAAATGTTTTCTTCTAATATTTAATGGCATAATTCTTCATTGCGTTGTTGTTAAATTGATATTCTCGTTTTCTTCTATCTCACTTTATCGAACAATCGATCCGTGTATGTCTACCTTGCTGTTTCATTTGAGATTGATAATTTTTAAAATTGATCACCTCTCAATTCCTTTGACTCACTCCTAGAAGCTCTGTGTTGTTCTAACCAAGCATTTAAAACCAAAACCAAATCTATCATAACTAGCCTAATATCCCATTCCAAACTAAGCTAGATCAGAAAAATAGAGCCCTCTCTAAGTATTTTATGTCTAGATCCAAGACTCCAAGTGTATTTGATGTTACCTCCTCGGATTTCCAAACTTTGGGAAAAATTACATGTAGCTGCTAAAATGTGAAAACATCGTGAATATGCCCCCAAAGAACTGCGCTAGTCGATAGACCACATGCCCCTTCCTCTCAACAATCTCGAAATTTCACATGAACCTAGGAGAGAGCTTTATCTCCCTTTCCAAACTTGATAGAACTCTTATGCGAATTAACCCTCAAGAAGACTCGATCACCAACTTTGTAATCTTGCTAATGCATTACCTGCAAGGTTGGAATAAATTTTCTGTCGATATTGCATTTCTTTAATCCTTTGTATCATTGTTTGCATTTGATATTCCATTTCGTGACTTCACTCGGTCCCACTAGGACCCTATCCCTGAGCCGATCCCAACTCAAATCCATTCTCGACAAGGTCTCCTATAAAGAATCAGTGCACCATCTTACCGGTGCTTTGGTAAGGTTTTAGGCTTAATTCTACCGAAGGGAAAGAATTCTTCCTAACGCTTTTTTTGGTCCACTGCGCGTAGATGCTAACATGTCTCTCCCCTGCACTGGTTTTATCATCTGTCCGCCCATTAGTCTCCTCGAAAGGATAATGGCACTAAAGTTAAGTTGTTCCCAAGGCCTCTTGAAATAGTCCAAAATCGTTCTCGTAAACACCGGGACCTTGATCGGATATAATCCTCTTAGGCACGCATGAAGCCTCACAATCTCACCATGAAATACCTTAGCTATGTTTGGTGCCTGATATGTTGTATGTACATGAATAAAATGAGAACTCTTCGCTGAAAGTGTCAAATACCACAAAAATTGAGTTGTTTCTCCTTGTCGTCAGTGGAAAACCAAAAATAAACCACCAAATAACCCCATTTCGATTATGGAATGGAGTGTGGTTGTAGTAATCTTGTTGGATGTCTATGTTTAGCCTTTAACTATTGACATGCTAGATATATGACCACACAATTGACTATGCATGCCTTCATTCCTTTCCGTAAGAATAAGGTTTGTTTTCTCATCTTCATGACCCCTGGGTGAGCCATGTACACCGATCTATGAGACTCAAGTTAGGATCAAACTCCTCAAATCGCCATTCATGGTATGTAAATTCAATTTTTAAATATCAATAATCCACCATCGCTGTAAATGTAAACCCAAATCTTGGTACCATCATTGTTTTTAGTCCGATAAAATCCTTGAACTCCTCCTCGTATTCATTCATCATCACGTTCTAAAGTTAGAATCTTTTCATGTAGATTCATCTCAAGAGGAAATATTGAAAATATTTGTGGTCTTCGAATTTGTGCCGCGACATGCTACCTACCATCATTCCTTTTATGTAAGTAATCAAGAAGTTGTACTTGCTAATCAATTCCGACCAATGTCATTGTCATGCATTCAAGTTTCTTTGAGTTAATATGTGTTGTAGTCCACAATTGTCCATTTTTAGTTCAAAGGTTAGTCCATTGTTGTAGTGTCTCCATACCTTTGAGGCATAAACAATGGCTAACAACCCAAATCATGCATCACGTAGTTATCCTCATTCTTTCTCAACTTTCTCGATATATTTACATCACCATCAGTTCTTGCATCAAGACTCCATTACATAAGCCTTCCTTGTATGTATTAGTGCATACCAAGAAGTCTCATTCAAATAAGGAATCTTAGTATTGGTATTTGTTAATATATCCTTTGAGCCTTCAAAATGCCTCCCAAGCATTACTGATCCAAACAAACTTCTTGTTCTTTTTCTACAATTTCATGATCGGATTTTCTATCTTCAAACCTCCCTTTAACGAACTGTCATAGTATCCTTCTAAACCCATGAAGATACACACTTCGGGACATTCGTCTACGCGTGCCATTCCATAATAGCCTCAACCTTTGTTGGATCCATGAATATACCTTCACGAGATGACATGCCCTAAGTAGTGAATCTTCGATTGATAAAATGAGCACAGGACAATTTCCCATACAATTTGTTCTCTCCGCTCATACTCAGCATCAAGCGCAAGGACTGCCTCTGCTCCTCCATCAGAGAGTAAATAAAATATATTCACGAATACTTGGACAAACTTGTCCAACTACTTGCTGAACACCCCATTCATCAAACTCATAAATACACCAAGCATTTTCAGTCCAAATGGTAAAACAATAAACTTCAGAATAAGTTTGAACCTCATCTTAAAGGTGACTTTAGGGATGTAATTCTCCTTGATCCTTAGTTGTTGATACCCTAATCTCAAGTCGATCTTTTGAAAAACTCCATTTCACCCTTCATCTGATCAAACAAATCATCAATCCTTGAAACGATATTGATTCTTGATCGTTGTTTTATTCAATTGATGATAGTCAATAAAAAATCTCCACGATCCATCCTTATTTAATATGAAAATAATGTGCACATCCCACGTCAAACACTAGGGATGTATTAGTCCTGTGTCCAAAAACTCCTTCGCTTGCATTCTCAACTCTCGTAACCTGTGGTCGACATACAATGTTTTTCTCATTATTGGTTCAAATTCCCCGGTTCTTTAGGTCTATGGTAAATTCCACCTCCCTGACATCCCAGGTAACACCTCCGGGAAGACATCCACAAACTCTCACCATGGGAAGGTGTTCTATACCTTCCACTTCTCCCTTCGCTTAATGCAAGGGATCACATAAATCTTACATCCCTTGCACATGCCCTTCCATAGAAGCAAGGAAGAGATGAACCTCAGATAAAATCCTTGGTTCCATCCTACAATCATGCATTATGTCCCTCATCATTGAGAAAGCTCATTTTTTGTGTCTTATAGTTGAGTATCGCCTCATATGATTCCAACTAGTTCATACCGATTCACGATGTCATAAGATCCTAATATCGTGACGTACAGGTTGTCCCTAGTGACAAAATATCCCAGGTTAAGGGTACAACCCGAAACCTTCCCCCAAACCTTATGTTTGGCTCCCAAAGCCATCTCTACAAAGATAAACTCCTCATGTTCGACTGCCTTTACCTTAATCCTATTTAGTGGTGCACCATAAATCAAACTCTCGGTAGCAACAGGATCTTATCAAAATACTAAGGGTATGGTCAGCGACAATACCTGACTTCTTGAGCACATTCGACTGGTGCTCTACCTGGCAGTTATTCACCACTGCATGAATCCGATGGTCCTTGCCCAAATCTCCCAAAGTAGTGGGTCTGACTAATCCAGATTCTCTAGTCATCTCCTCTAGGCAGTCATGCTGGAAATGTGGCTCCCCACACTCCAACACACTTTCTTTGGTCCAATATTCCTTGTACCCAAAGTAAAATCTGAATTCTAACATTAAGGTCCAACACAAACTTGTTGACCTTAATTTTCTTGGTAAATTGGTGTGGAGCATATCGAAGCAGCTCCAAACAATGGTACCCATATTCAGGAATGGAGCAACCACCCTATCACAAGGCGTTGAACTCATTGATATGATGCTCAATGAATTCCTTAAAATATATCTCTCCTGGAACCATTCCTCAAACAATTCCCATGACAGGCCTTCGATGACCATGTTCAAAAGAGGCAGGAGCATCTTCCACCATAGAAGAGCGCTCCCCTTTAGTTGAAATATCACCAAATTATTCAACCATGACTCAACAGTGGCGTCATATGTGACACTCATGGATTTGAGAACTTATCCCTCCTGAGTTCTCGGTGAAATCTAATGGTATTGTATGAGGTGCACTATGGACCCTCAGGGGTACAGACACCCTGGCCTCACCTCAGTACATATGGTGAATCAAGGCCTCTGACAATCTCTGGAAGGACCTTGTCAGATCATCATCATCATCCTTTCAACAATGTTAAGACCTAAATAGTGGCTCATTACCCCTTAATTAGGGATTATTACATTAGTAATGTTATTTTATTTATGTCAAATTTATTCCATTAGTTGTAATTATACCTCCTAGTCTCCTATATATACCAAGGAGACATTTTCATTTTGAATCATCTTGTAATTGTACATTTATTTGGGCATAAGGAGGTTGCCCCCTCGAAGAGGCTTATTATCTAAATTTCTCTCTTTTTCAAGGTGTTGAGTACTTATTCTGAGGTTTTTCTATGCTATGTTGATATTTGGTTCTTAACATATGGTATCAAAGCTCAAGGTCTTGGGATTTCGCTGCTATATTTGAGACATCGTGGAATTTTCGTTGTAGCTTGTTTTCTACAATGTTTCAAAAGGAACGACTTGGAGCATATTTAGTGGAAGGATCAAGGTACGGTGTGTTAAAATTTCATCTCCTGAGGCATTATACTTTTGGATATATATCATGTGTAATATAGGGTTCTGGAATCATCCTCAACTGAGTCATTGCGGAATTTTCGCTATAAAATATTATCTGTAATGTTTCAGACCCTGAAATATGGAGGATATTCATAGAAATTAGTAAGGTATCTATGGTAAAAAGTTCATATTTTGGGTCATCTTACATTTGTAGATACACCCTGTGGAAGATAGGGTATCTGACTAGTCCTATTGACTAGTCTCAAAAAGGTGTTCCAAGTCAAACTATCATAACTTCTTCATAGCGTATCAAAATTGAGTAAGACTGAATGCATTGGATAGTGGACAGTTTATATTATTTTGGGTACAAGTTTCAAAATTTTATATCAATTATTTTGTGTGGGGCATGGTATACAAGTGAGATCTCTTAGAAAGGCCAAAAATCGTCAAGTTGTGGGGAAGTTACCGTAAATTCCACTTGGAAAATCCAATTTTGATCATACCTATGGCATTGTAGAGAAGAAATATCAGAGAACTACAAAACATAAAGTTTCATACCTAGAAGGGACAAAACTTTGGAGATAGAGCAGAAGAAAGATTGTCTAGCAGAACCACCTCAAAATAAAGGTTCAAAAATGATACTTGGCCAACATGCCACCCAAAAAGGGAACTTCTACACCAAATAAGCCTCCAGAAATTCCTACTTGGACTCTTGATGAAGGTGAATAAATGCGTAGGGACATAAATGAATTACAAAAGAAGACAGTGACAAAAGATGAA
>SNQJ01S0007718.1:66680-89582 GCA_010110895.2 Picea sitchensis
TTTCCCCCTCGAAGAGGCTTATTATCTGAATTTCTCTTTTTTTCAAGGTGTTGAGTACTTATTCTGAGGTTTTTCTATGCTATATTGATATTTGGTTCTTAACAAACAATCAAATCCAGCCCAAGGAATTCTTCTTCCCCTTGGGGGTTAGACTCTGAAGGTGCATGCACCTCTGGAGGTGTCACACCTCCTTCCATGGAACCACGCCGCGAACCACTGTTCCATCCTCTAATCGAGATCACCACATGGATAAGTTAAGGTTTTAAGTAGCGCAAGGTTAAAACTCAAGGGTATGCTGCAGTGGAAATCCTGGTGATCCACAACCACAAGGTCTAAACCCGCTCTGATACCATATGTAACATCCCAAACATTATGACTCCAAGGGAAGTGAAAAGTGCTATTTTTTATTTATTTTTTATGCAAGAAGGCAACGACAATAATAGTTGAACCACACAACCTGACGATGAACACACGCATGCATATTCGGCAACAGATAACAACAACTCAACACACTAGCACAATGAGCAACTGGGCGAAGCATGCATAAATCAAAAGAAGGAAACAACTACCCAACCAACACAACACAGTAATGCCTACAAGCTAAGGAAAATCATCCACAATCCCGACACAATGGCCTTGATGACTAGTACTAGAACCTCTATGGAACGCAAAACCCAAATGCATGAAGCTATTACAACTCAAACACCAACACCATATACAATGAACAATGCCCACAACGGGAAGCACATATTCCGACCATGTTATCACACATCTATCCCTTAGGGTGTGCAATGATCCCCTCCTTAGGAATCATGCCATCACAAGGCGATAAGAGTGACGGTAATCCTGGCACAACATAACATATCTAGACCTATAACCCAAGCTAATCCCCTCACGCTAGGAGGTCGGATCATCTGTCAAAATACACGATGATTAAACTTGTGCACCCAAACAACGAGACAACAAGATGAAAGGGGATCTCACGCAAATGAAAGCGCAAATAACCGAAGGATTTCTTGTTCCTACAAGGAAACGTGTGGTGAAACCGCTATGACCAACCAACATTTACAATTTGCCTTAAGGCACAAGGTTACGCCATTGCATCAACAGTGATATAATCAAGAGGAAACTACATTATTTAATATACAAGGAACCTTCAGGTACTTGAAACAATCCTTACAAGTAAAAGAATTCATTGATGTATAGGTTTAGTGCTTATTGACTATTATATATTGCTTAAAATAACTATCTCAACACTGATCAATTTATCTAATATTATTATCACTTAATTTTAAATATCAGAAGAAGAGTTAGGTAAACCAAACCTTCCAATTTACTTAATTATTATTGGACTCCAATCCCCAAATCCATCATTATATTTTTAAGCTAACTAAATATCATTATACAAATTAACAACCTAACTCCTTGAGGTGAAATGAATAATTAACTAGATATAACATAAGACTCTTCAAGTTAAAATAAGTTTCATATGCAATTTTGTTTTTATTACTCAACAAACTCATGTACACAACTTGACCTAATGCATAACCTGGACTCACTAACTTTTAAAAATATTTTCAAACTGGAACCAGAGAGTGTTCGAGTAACAAATATATCAATATATTTTGAAATCACTATGATTATCAATCAGTTATATCATTTCCTTTAAGAAGGGTTAGCAAACATAAAAAGAATTTGCAAGGACATAAATATGTATGCGGTTGAATTACTTAAAGGATGAAACGCAGTTTAAGCAAAGGATATCCATGTTGTCTATTAACACATGAGATGGTTGTTTATTAAATATGCTAAGGTTTTCTATCAATATATGAAATGACTATTTATAAAAACTACTATGTAAAATAAACAATAGCTTCTCTAATGAAATTTAAATGACAAGGATACCCATTGTTGTAGATAGCAATTGATATGGTTGTCATTAAAAGGGAAAAACGATCTTAACAACATACCACACAAACATTCCCAACACACCACTTATGTAGTCCCAACGCCTATTACATAACAATAAAATGCATACAACAATCCTTGTTACATCACGTGCAACTTGTTGCCAATCAAGGTAGAATTCACTGTCATTTGGAGGTAAAATTCATAGTCAACAATGAATAGACTCGCTGCCAATCATACTTCCCATACTTGTTGTATTAAAGTTCGTTGTTATTTTTAAAACACTGACACTGGATAAGTAAATGCAACCAATATGAAAGTGAAGCGCTTTCCTAAATAAAATGTTGTCATGCCATTGGAATTGTTGTCCGTTAAATATATATTTTTATTCTCTTTTTAATACCTATCGTTGCCTTCTGATATGTAATTAAATGGTTGTTTATAATTCATTAACATTGTTTTAATATCATAATTAAAAGGGGGCAGTCTATTATAATATAAAATTGCAGTTACATTTTTAAATCGCTACCTTAAAGGAACTGTAGCCACACAAAATCGATGTCAAACTATAATGTTGTCAAGCAATTCCTTGGGTTTACCCTGGGAAATTGTTGACTTAATGCAATGACAAAACGTTTTGTTTTATCCTCAATCGATCGGTTTCATCAAATATTAATGTTGAGTTTCACCATCAAAATCGTTGGGTTTGACATCAAGTTCATTGGGATCTTGAAAATAAAAAAAATGTTGAGTTTTACATACGAAATTGTAGTCAATATAAGGTAAAGGAATGTTGTCATTAAAGACTCTATGTAAAACGCAGAGAAAAGATAATAGATGAAAAATTTAATTAAAATGCAGAGAAAGGAATATAGATGCCAAATGTAATGAAAACACAGCGTCAATTTTCCATCAAGGTATAATAATCACAGACAGTAAATAAAAACGCCYAGTACACACAACATACCTAAAAACGTGGGTAGTAAACACAAATGCATTCAGGTATAAATTATTTATTGTGCAAGAGTAAAAAGGGGCAGGCGTTCAAGGTAAAATTTCGTTGTATTTCATGGAATATCCTTATCATYRTTCCAGTGAAAACAYAGCCCAGATATAATCAATGTTGACATTCAAGTGGGAATAAAAATGTAGTCAAAATAAAAAGAAATGTTGTGATTAAATCACAAAAAATGAAGATGAACAACACATAGAGGTATTCAATTGCAAGAAGGCGCAAGACAATCATTCAACCAGGAACAATCAACATTGGTAGACAACCGGGCAAACTATCCTTCACTCACCATCCACGCACAAAAAAGAAGGGCATTATGATATATAGGTCTATTAACACCGAAGTGATGACCGTCTATCCGGATCCTGGCCAAATTCTCAGGAGTGGATTGATGATATAGGGATGAGGACGAAAGATAAGGCACACACTCTTCATGATAATCATTAAAATAGATAGAACAGTCATAACAATCAAGGATCAATTAGCAATGGAATCAATTCAAGAAGCGAGTGTAAAGTTATGGTGAATTTAAGTTCTCGATTCAAAATGCTAAGTAAAACACTATCTTTACATAATTAAAAGTGCATAAATGAAATCAAAAGATCAATAGTAATCTATCATGCAAAATAAAATCATGTGTACCGTATCCAAAGGTGACAACTCTGAGTCGTTGTCCCGCGCGCTCTGTCCTGCTCCTGCTTGCCGACTGTGGTGACTTTACCGCTACCTCCCAGCCAATGATAGGGGTACTCTTCATCCCCCTTAGCCCCCCGATCCACAAAGGGGCCATACACACTAAACGAAAGAACAAATATCTCGTAGATTACCTCGCAAAGCCGAGCTACCACTTGTCACTGAGCTGGGTATTCCAACTGCCACAAGATAAGTCAGTCAAGTCAAAAATTCTACAGTGTAATGTTATGCATCCGGAAAACGATCCATACTCCTCCTCCTCCTCCATCCTTTATATATAGTTTCTAAGTGATTTTTTTCCCAAATTCCCATTTAATTTATTTTTCAATAATTTTATTCATAAGAAACCTCCCCCGTACACATGTATCCCATCCTTGTAGTTGTACCAGAAATTAATTTCATTAATTATTTAATTACTCCTATTTCCCTCACCCACCTAAAAGCATTCGTAAAATCGCTTATAGGTGTCCCCATATTCCCTTACACATTTTAATGACTTACACCCTTACTAAATTCCTAGTTGAGTTCAATTCAGAAAGTTCTTAAAGGCAAGATTCCTTACTTAGTTAGGTATTCTGCTTTTTGCTTATGTTTCCCTTTTTCGTTATGTTTCCCCTTTCTCCCTTAGTTTCCTAATTCTTTTAAGTTTCCATATTTTCCCTTTTTTATCTAAAACTCAATTAGCAAGTGTAGAAAATTACCCTTTTCCGCTTTTTCTTCTTAATTAATAAATTTTAATTAGCAGATGTAACAAAACAATCATCCCCCCACCCCCCCCCTTTTTTTTTAAATTTAATCTCCCAAAGTAATTTGATTTTAATAAATTAATTGAATTTCTTACCCCCTTCTCGTCACGTGTTTAATGATGATTATTATTATTACATTTTTTTTTTACCAAGTATCACTTAGACCTTGATTTTATTTTCCTAGATTGGGCGACATTTTATTAGGGAAATTGTTTTTAAATATTTTTTATCACATTATTCGTTATAAGTCCATATAGGTTTATTCACTTATTAATTAACAATGTGATGTGTCCTTCAGGACACACTAGGTTCTCCGAGGGTTCCACTCACCTCATTATGTTTCCCTTGCGCGACGTGCCCTTCAGGACACACTACGTGATCCAAGGGTGCCACTCGCCTCTTTCTTTTTTTCTTGCACAACATGCCCTTCAGGACACACTACGTCCTCCAAGGGTGCCACTCCCATCTTTCTATTTTTCTTGCGCGACGTGCCCTTCAGGATGCACTACGTGCTCCAAGGGTGCCACTCACCTATTAACTAACTTGTTAGACATAAAAAAAACCTGTAGTCAATACTGCGCCAGGTGATATTGTGGGAGACTAAGGGCCTCTAAGGAATAAGGGCCCTTCCTTATTGTGTGCTCCTTAGAATCATCGTGAGTGACTATCCCAGTATGTCCTCATGGCATCGTTGGTTCTCTCAAACTAGGTAATTGTTAACCTACAGTTCGAGCCATGATGGGAGTGCTAGTAGGTTGTGGTAGGGCTTCTATCCACACCACTCCCTCAACATCTTTGGTTTTTGTGCGTGACCCCTCTACTCCACATGTGAGTCTGGTCGGCAAGTTATCATCAGCCTGCATCATCAATGAATCATGTCAGAATAAAATCAATCATCATACATCTAATCAGATGTCCATATGTCATATCAACAACAATCAAACCCAAATAGTCCACTCCCTGAATTGATATAGATTCTAAGGGGTTTCATCGATGCCTTTTTATCCTTGAGGTCGAAGTCCTGCACACTCAGGAGAACCCAGTCAATACCACCTGTCTATGTAAATACACAAATTAACATATAATCACATCCATAATGCCTCATAATCATAATCAAATGACCAATAGTATAATAATCAGGATCACTTGCAAGTAAGTGTCCTCAAATAATAACTTTTCTCAGTGCGTGCAAGAGCAGGATGTTACATGATATTTTTCGTTACACATAAATCCTTCATAAAACCATTTGCATCATGAATTGTTTATCGACATTTCTCCTTCAAATCACATTAGTCATCCATGCTAGAGTCCATTTCATTTCCTTATCCACCATGACTTTATACATGCCTACCTTTCTGAGTCACATACAATTTTCTCCGTTTTTAGTTCATATTTTTTCCTTAAGAATAAAACCATCAAGCTTCCTTTCGATGACTACATTATCCTTCTCTTCTTTTCTTAAACACTTTTTCTACTGAGATATTTTCATCTATATTCCTACCAATCATTTTGTACGAACTCACATTGACTGATGTGGGATTCCTTAAGGCCCACCTTTCAACAAGTCTTGCCACATCGACCTCAACACCTTATCAGGGACAGAGACTAGAGTCCTTTTGAGTACCTTGAGGCTTGCATGCCTTAATGGAATGTTCTCTCACTGACACTCATGGTAATACATAAATGTCCCTTTATCATTAGATATTGCAAGTGGCTCGACATAAACACATCTGTTCACACTTCACAAGATGTACTTAGGAACCTTGGCACTCATTGACATCAATGGTGAGTTTTCCTCACATTGGTTAATGAAATTCATCAATGGCCAGTAATCCAATGACTTATTTTCATGCTCTACATTTACACATTCATTTGCATGACTTGAATTGTACCATCAGGTTTAGTAGAGGGTGAAGACTATAAACGTTTTCATGACTTCATCAATAGTTGCAACAGTATTTTTCCAGCCATATGAGAGTACCACAGTTCCACTTTCAGAGTTCATCTTTTGATTCATACAACCAATCAAGAGTTCAGATTCCTTCACTTCACATTCCATGATCCATTCGTAGCAACAACAACAATCACATTTTTCTTGATTCAACAACAACTACATCCCTATTGCATAGTTCAACTACGTTTTTCTTAAATGGAGGTATGTTGTTTTCTACTCTTTAATCATGCAATTCCTTACATGCTAGAATGAATGAGTTTGGAAAATTCCCTCACCATGTTCCATTGCCTTTCTACTTTTTGTACACATAACACATCTTTGGTTTGGGGGGGGGGAGGTATTCATTACCATTTGATTCCATTTTCACATTCATCACCTCATATATTGTTTACCAACATGTCTCTTTCGTACTCGACTTTGTTGCACTTTTATTCCAGCTATTGATCTATCTTGGCATTATTCATAACATGAATAAAAGGATTTGTTATGCATGTTGATGGCTTATCATTTCCAATGCATGTGTGCTTAAAATATTATTGTAGCGAGAAAACAAGTAAATGGAATGAATGTTGTTAACACAAGAACCAACATTTTTTATATTCGTGGTTGTAACACAAGAACCAACCATCAGAAACATAAATTTTTACTCATGTATTTCACCTCATCGAATTATTTCATTAATAAGCCAAAATTCCTAAAGAATAACCATGCAAGGTTGCATGAGAACATGCAACAATATCAGTTAGGGGAGGGGGGTGAGGATTGTCATCCTCTTTATTGTTAAGAAATATAATCATGCAAAGCCAAAATTGAGAAGAAAAAGTTTTTATGCACAGTTGCATGAGGACTTGCAACAAGTTCAATTTGGGGGGAAATGTTGAGTCTCAGAAATGTCGCATTTTCATCCTATTTTCCTTTCACTATTCCTCTCATTCATCCATATTCCATTATTCAATTTACCTTTCATTATAGGGTTTCCATAAATATATTTGGGTTTCACCTTATTATTTTCCACTTTATTTATTTTAGTATTAAAATATAATTTATGATTAAATATTAGAAAATCAACATGTTTTCATATATATCTCAAAAATCTGTGAGCTTTGTAATGTTTAGGAATATGTGAAGGATTAATTCAAAAATACTTCTCTAATATTTCCTCCACCATTTCAAGATTTGAGAAGATAGTTATTCAAGTTTATTTAAAGGAGAAGATCATGGGGAATGGATAGCATATCTTATCCAATATTTATGAGAGATATATGTGAGGATTTGAAGGAATCATATTTTGTAATAATGGGAAATTGTTTGAGAGAAAAGTGGATATGTAATTATGAGATACTTATCTTCTTTTCAAAGTTTTCATGTATAAAAGAGAGTGCTCTCTCTTCATGAGAGGGTAGTCATTATCTAGAGAAAGTAATTAATCATTATGGGATTAGAAGGACATTAGATTCATATTGGAAAATTATTAGAAATCAATGATAGGAGTTAGTCATTTGGTTCATAGTCATTTCTTTAATTACTTTCATGATTTCATTATTTTTCCATTTGATCATTGTGATGTAATTGAGATTTCTTTATTGTTAGTGTGAGCTCACACGTGTTATCTTGTTGCTCTTAACATGTTTTTTTCCTCTGATGCAATTTTCCATTTCCAAGTTAATTTCATTTACGCAATTTCATTTCAGTGATGTGTTTCAGGAATTCAATTCCAAGTCGCGTGTTTCAGCTTCCCGCATTAGATTAATAATTCAATTCCACTTGTAGCTTCCAGATTAGATAAGTTTAAATTATCTTCAATCATGCATATAATGTGAATGTGATTCATAAGTTTACGAACTCTTCGGGTTGACAATTAAATGATTGGGCACTTATTAAATGACAATATTTACCCTCAACAAGCATGACTAAGAAATCATAATTAAATATGAAAGCAGACCTGAGAGCACCATGCTCCCTGGCCCTCATATGATAATATCCCATAAAAATATCGATCATTGAGGGATATGTAGCTCCCCGAGGCTCACTCATTCACTCACCAACCCTCGGTAAGCTCAAATCAATGGTATTCTAGAGGAATCTTCCGGGTGGTCTTCTTGGAGGAAATGCCCAAAACCTCATTGTGCATGATCATGTGCCAATGAATACCCCTACATACTATTTCCTGTCACTGTATCATCTTCTACCATCATGTATCCTATAGGCACTACTGTATCCATCACTCTATTTTTGTTTCTTGAACCTGTATCCCATAGCGTTCCCATGTTTTTCATATACTTGTCCACCCAATACATGGATGCATATACTCCCTTTATATCTAGTCCACAAGGAATGTTCTCAACTATCTCCTTCATAGCTAATCCTTGATTCTTTAGTGAGATCTCCAAAATAAATGTTTCATGATCCTCGTAATGAAAAGTAGGATCATAGTCAAAACTCTTTGTGTCATACCTCTCCTCAAGCACCTGAAACTTTGAATGGTCCTCATGCATGATTGTCACAAGAGGATCCTCCCCCAAATCATGAGTGCCACTCATGCCCTCATGTGTCATGGATTCCAATGATGATGGGGTCTCTGTTGTAAGTGATGAAGAGCATGTCAAACACAACTAGTAACAAATTTCCTCAAACTCCCTTTCCTTTTCTTCAGTGAAATTGAGAGTTAGGTTCTTATCCATGAACAAGTACAAGTAATATGATTTCATTTTCTCTAGTGCTTCCTTTATTAAGTGAAATTTCTCACTATTGAATCCACTTGCAACTTCTTTTTTTCTCTCCTCCATTTGGGTTTTTGAAATAAGAGTTTCAATGAATATATGAGAACTATATTCCCTTGTCAACACTTGTACAATTTTCTCCTCTGTGACTAATAATTGATCCTCCAAATCATGCTATGAGACTTTGTTCAATTTCATCCAAGTGGTATGGATTGTCACACAATAGATTCTATGAATATTTTTCATCTATAAGAATACTATGTCCATCAACAACAAATGACTCACTATATGATTCCATGAAATATTTACTTATCGTAAATTCACCTATCAAATTATGGGACTCATGTGTACTATCAACACCAAAATCACTAATCAGCCTCTCCTTTGTCATCCTCCATGCATGGCTCTAGAGAAGATGGATCCATATCCCACAACAAATTTTCAAATACCCAATCTTCATCATATTTAGGTATAATCATGTCTGCAATGTCATAAGTATCATATGTATGATAAGGAATTAAATCCTCATCATAATTAGGTTCTTGCACACCCTCATCATCATGAGAATCACTATTGAGGTGTGATGTTGAATACTCAAAATCAATTGATTGGGACACTTCACCGTGTGCACCATCAACATGTCCATCGTGTGTGCTAGTGTTACAGGCCTCATAGGAAAACACTAAATCTATACATCATGTTTTTGTGTTGTCATCCTCAATTTTAGAAGCATAATTATCTTCAAAAACTAGTACCTTTTTCCTTGGTACCTTCACCTTATTGTCCAAGGATACTTGGGGTTCATACCACTTAGGATGTTTGATGGTGTAAAAATCCTTGAATGACATGATTGCATTAAATGCATCACTAAGTGCCATATATTTCCCCCCAAAAATCCATAAAGTCCTCATATTTCTCCTTCTATCTTGTTTTTTTCCCCTTTGAACCACTAGCTTCATTTTTCCCTACATTGTTTTGATGGATTTCCATAGCCAAAGTTGTATACCCTCATAGGCTGGGAGGATCACAAGCTCTAATAACAATGTAATAACCCTTACTAATTTTATTTTTTTCCCCACTTACTTTCTCAGCATGGATGTTTTGTCAAACAATTTTCATACAAGTATTTCATCAATAATATATATCTATATCTATATCTATATCTATATCTATATATATATATGGTTCTTGTTATGGTTTTTAATAAACACCAATATATGAAATCCAAATGCGTATTGCATTAATTTATTTGGAAGCCAAATACATTGAAATTCCAACTAAACATTACAGTAACAATAAATAGACATTTTTTGTATTTTTCTTGTAGTTACAGGTCTATAGTAGAGGAAAATAGGCCCAACAAGACTGCGTAACAACTATAGAAATTATGGGATAGCTAATAGAGTTTTCATTCCTCTTGAAATTATAATGTGATCCATCACATATATATAGCAACAAACTAGTATCCAGTACTCATCGAGCCATTATGAAACTCATGTAGCTTGTCCCACAAGTTATGAAATGGATGTGTTGTAGTTGACTACTCCTATGTATGCTACGATTCAACAAAATAGCCCCATAAGATACTATACTCTTTTGCAATAGAAATCAACCACTCTCCTATGATAGATGAAGAATGTCACATAGAAAATATTTGCAGCAACAAAAGAATAGGTTCTGGGAATAAAATCACCCCCAAACAACAAACATTTTGGTCCCTAGTTCCCAACAAACAAGTATCAATGTCTACCCTAAAAGGAAATTTCCCCAATCTCCATGAAATTCACCCAACACTATAAATATTTGTTTCGACCATTGAAAACGCCCCTCACTAAGATAAATATACCTCCTATAGTGAAATCAACCACAATAATGGATGAGTCTACCCCTCCTCTAAGAAATAAGGATTCCCACAAACAAAATACAACCACAGGGATAAACCTTCCCTCCTCAAGCCAATTCGACTTATGAAAATAAGACACTTTGTTGTCAAAAACTTACACTCAGCCACACATGAATAAAACTATCCACCAAAAGATAAACTGAGTTGCAAATAAAGTACAAAGAGTAAGATTTGGATGATCTCCTTTCAATGACTAGATAGGGTTGATAGTTTCACCACCAAAACCAATCTCTAAACTCTCTAGGTTTTTCGTCCCAAGAGCCAAAGCCACAACATCTCTCTCAATTTAGTTTTTGTAAAATAACAAATGCATAATGAGAGAGGGCACCCTCATTCCTCTTATTTTTCCTTTTTCACCTTTTTTTTTATCCCTTTTACACTTAAGTGAATTTTTAATTTAACTTTAATAAAATCACTTTATTAATTTATTGACACCTTTTACCCCAAAAAGTGACTTATTTGAGTATAAAGAATTTTTGTGTAATTAAATTCATTTTTTATCCTCTCCACCATTTATGTCTCTTCATCATGGTTCCAATGAGCTATTACATCAAGGTATTCCTCTTAGATAAATTACTAAAATGACAACCTTAGGGAAATTCATTAAATAATGTTCATTAATACTTCTACATTTACAAGAATAGTCGAAATGATAGGGGACTAAAACTTATTGCACAAGTGTGATCCCAATGATGAAAAATGATGTTCGGGCCTCTGAAATAATCATATAACTCCTCCAAACCACCCAAGCTCACTACAAATCTCAAATTTCTCCTATGGCTAGGATGACATATACCCATAAGGTCATCTACAAGTGTAGAGTAAGAGAATCCAAAAACAGAAACATTATATCCACCATGATTAATTCAACTTCTTAAATCAACATATTTTTTAATCATGTTGTGCATCCCTTCATCACCAATTAGGTTAATTTTAATAGTATGAATGACCTTCCCAAATTGATCGAGTATATCCTTACATTATATGGTGTGCATATACATGGGAATTGGTTTAAATTATATCTTCTATATGCTAATGTCATCAAAAACACTATAGATGAATTGGTTTAAATTATATCTTCTATACACTAATGTCATCAAAACACTATAGATTATTGACATACTATAGATTATTGACTATGTCAGTAAGCCTCCAATTCAATTAATCTAAGAGGATTGTGGCTTCACTTAAGATATTTTTCCACTTTTAAATGACTTGGGAAAATATAAGTGGGAAGGGAAATCCGTCTTCACACAATTTTTCAGCTTAAGAGGAAAATTTAGTGAAATTAATCTGAGTGACTTTGTAATACTCAACCTAATTATTAAGGTTGGTAGTCCTTTCATTCTTGTATTTAATATTATCCAACATTTTTAGAATACTCTCTTTATATTATTGTACCATGGGTAGCCTCAAATATGCATTTTCTATGAGATGGATCTCCTTCACATAAACAACCATTATTTTGATAGTTTATACTATGGTTTGATATTTGTATTTCCTATAGCATTTTAAAACTTTTCTTTGCTATATTCTTTTTTTTTATTAACAAGAAGGTGGATTGGATTATTTTCAAATCATTTCCAATTTTATTCAATAAATACTTTGAACCAAGGTGACATTTCAATTGTATTTCATCCCCTATGTTTAATACAATACTTATGCTTATATGGTGGGATCTTGGGGTGGTATGCTTCTTTTCAAATTTATAATATTGTCACGATTCAACCTCCCTCACTAGTGGGTGTACATAGTTGGTGGAAATTTTAAATGTAATTCAATTTCTAAAAATCCCACTCACATTATGAAATTATAGAACATGAACGTATTTAAAAATCCCACTCACATTATGAAATTATAGAACATGAACGTATTTTCAGAAGCTAAAGGGTCAAACTTGGTAGGTCACTTACATATAGTACAAGTCAAAACAATTTGTAAGAATTTTGCGTACATGTTTTTCTTAAATATAATTTTTTTACTTCACCAAAACACATGTGTTTTGATTACATAAGAAAAGCACTTCCTCTTTCATACGCCATCTAGAAATTCACTATGCATTTACTTCAAATCATTTTCCTCTTTCAAGGGATTATTATTTTTCAATGTAATTTGGAAAATAAAGATCATGCGTCAATGCCTAAGCTATTCATGACCAAGGACCAGTACTACCTATTATATTAACATGAGACTTCCTTCACCTCAAAGTAGCCATGATCCATCACCCCTACTACTTACTGACATTCAACTAAAAGTAACCACAATCCATTATGCATAGTAATTTTTTTAAAATTAAATATATTTAATTTAAAATAATTTTTATTTATTTATTTAACACATTTCACTACATAGCAAAAACCCTACTACAATATTACATAGAAATACCACAATATTATATAAAAAACACTAACACAATAGATGTAGCAATCACTTATATAATTTCTATTTCAACCCAGAAAAATACACAATATACATCTTTTTTGCAAAAACTACCTCAAAGAACATGGTTATTAATATAAAATTATAATTATATTAAAAATTCAAAAAATATCAGTTTCATTCATGTTGAGCTATATTTGATTTAGGAATCAGTGTATTAAGATAAACTTCAAAAATATTAACTAAACACTAACTTGAGAATAATATATCAATTAAGAAACTTAACGTTGAGTGAAGTGGTTCCCTCCCATGA
This sequence comes from Picea sitchensis, assembly GCA_010110895.2. Lineage (NCBI taxonomy): Eukaryota > Viridiplantae > Streptophyta > Pinopsida > Pinales > Pinaceae > Picea > Picea sitchensis. Next base: position 80,309 of record SNQJ01S0007718.1, read on the forward strand.
TATCATGGAATATGACCTTGTAAGAATTTACATCACATATTAACAACATAAAGCCAAAATAGAAGCCCATGGAAGAGTTAGAGTGTTTGAGTTCAAGCAAAGGAATCCCAATTTTTTTTATAGAAATTAATATGTTTGAATGGATTATTGGTTTTTATTAATAAATTATTAATTCCTTGTCAGAAAATAAAGGAGAAGTTTTAAAATACCAACAAACAAATGATCTTTGTTCAACTACTCATCACACTTGACTTGGAACACATGTAAGGTGTTGGAATAGTGAGAGGGGGTCGTGAATCAATATGAACACTTTTTACCATTTTCAATCATAGTATATAAAAACTTCAACTTTATCAATAGTATATCATTTATGATTTTATTCAATAAATCACGAGCATATAGCCATAAAAAATATCATCACATCAAATAATTACATTCACAGTACACCCGAATTTACGTGGAAACCCAAATGGGAGAAAAACACAAAATGATTTATAATATATCAAATATTACATTCATGGGAAGCATCAAATTCCAAATTCTCCATCACCAACTAGAAGGAGGCAAAACCCCCCTGATTTACAGGAACCAACCTGAAGGAAGCACCAACTCCCTGAGTTCTTTGGCACCAACCAGAAGGAGGCTACGACCCCCTGATTTATAGGAACCGACCTAAAGGAATCACCAACTTCCTGAGTTCTCTGGAACCAACCGGAAAGAGGTTAAAACCCCCTAATTTACAATCACCAACATGAAGGGAACACCAACTCCCCAAGTACTATGACACTAAACGGAAGGAGGATAAATCCCCTTTCCTTTCCCCATCATGTTGCCATAAAATATAAGTGTAGACTGACTGTCAATAAAACTATGCTGTCACTTCCAATGTCACCAATGTTAGAATTTCAGATCCCACCCAGTTTCAGTCTCACTGATTTTTCTACCAAAGTTAAATGCCGAAACTCCAGTTTCATCATTGTTTCAGCATATGTCTCATCACTGTTTCAGCGTATGTCACAACGGTGTTTCAGCATATGTTACAACATTGTTTCAACATATGTCTCAGCACTATTTCAACATATGTCATAGCGGTGTTTCAGCATATGTTACAGTATTGTTTCAGCATATGTCACAGCGGTGTTTCAACATATGTTACAACACTGTTTCAACATATGTTACAGCGGTGTTTCAACATATGTTACAACACTATTTCAGCATATGTCTCAGCACTGTTTCAGCATATACTTAGCACTGTTTTAGCATATACTCAGCATTGTTTCAGCATATGTCTCAGCACTGTTTCAGCATGTACTCAGCACTGTTTCAGCATATACTCAACACTATTTCAGCATATACTCAGCACTGTTTCAGCATATGCTCAGCGGTGTTTCAGCATATGAAACAACGGTGTTTTAGCATATGAAACAACGGTGTTTCAGCATATAAAAAACTTAACAGAAAATAAACTTCAGAACTGAAACATGAGGATTCTGAACATCGTTTTCAACGCAGAAATAAAACATCACCAATATGCAAAACTCAGAAAATATAGACACAAAGATTTTCGGTCTAACTTCGACCCTGGAAAAACCCACAAGGGGAAAACTAGTGAGAGAGGGATTTTATTATTTATGAGCTTTTGAGAAATTTCTTTTACATCATATTCATCTTCAGAAATTTACGCAAACTTATTTGGACATTCCTGTAGCTTTGCTCCTCGATTTCTGAACCAGAAATCCATACAACTGTACGGCTGCCCCAACAATTAATGTTGTACGGACTGTCTCGAAATTTGTGCCAAAACTCTGCTAAGACTGTACGGAAAACCTAGCATGAACAACTCCTTGTAAACCATGTTGTACGGTCCCCAAGATTCATGCCAAACTATATGGACTGTACGGAAATACACTCAGAAATATATTACAGCAGTTACCTCAATTTTTGTGCCAACAAATGTTGTACGACAGCCTTGGAATGCATGCCAATACTCTCAAAAATTGCAATTGCTGGCCTCCTCAATTTATGTGCACATTAAATGTTGTATGACCTCCACAAATCCATATGGTACAGCCTGTTCTTCCTTGTTGTATGTTGCCTGAAATATGCACTTCTCTTTGCCTTGGGATGAGTGCTCTCCTTCAACAAATTCTATTTCTTTTCTCAGCTCGACCTCTCTCTTGCTCTCTGGCATCTCACCAAATATCTAACCTTGGCATCTCACCAAAGGTCCCTTCTCTTTCTCTCTCTTGTTCTCTCAACAAGAATGCTTGAACTTCCCAAGAATGGGTGTGCCCTCTTTCCTTAGTCGACCTCATGAGGGAAGGTGAGGAGTTTTCTAATCTAACGGATGAGATTAGATTAAATGGGTGGCTGAGATTTGGTGTCTCTTCACTCACCCTCACTTTAATCATAAAGTCACCTTTTAATTTGCATCTCACAAATTAAATGACTAGGATCCACATTAGGCACTTTCTCCCCCTTAGGCGCCTAGGGAAGAGAAACACTTGCCTTGGTACTTTATTTTAATTAAAAATTTAACAACCAATACATCAACTAACCTGTCACTCTCACTTTCATATCAACCAACCTGTCATTATCACTGTCACATCAACCAATGACAACCACTGTCACATCAACCTATGACAATGACTGTCACATCAACCTATCATTGATGATCAACCAATCATCCAACCTGTCGCTCTCACTCTCTCACATCAATTAAATGTAACCAAATCCACTCAAATGTATACCAAAACCATCACCAAGCCATGTAAATCAACCATGTACATCAATCATCATCCATGTAATTAACCATGTACATCAATTATCAACCACATACATCAACCTGTATCAACCATGCATCAACCTGTACCATACCATGTACATAAACCTGCACCATACAAGGAATCAACCATGTACCATACTAAGTACATCAACCTATACCATACCATGCATCAACCATGTACCATACCAAGTACATCAAGCATGCACCATATCATGTACATCAACCATGTATCAAACCTCCACATGTACAAACATTACCAAGACATGCTAATCATACATGTACCAAGAATATGCACCAAAGATGTTCCTCAAACATATACCAATGCCTCAACAAGATATCAAGGAATGACCATCACATCATCAAAGAGTAACCAATATGTACCTCAAAACAAGTGCCTCAAGCATGTGCCAACATCTATAAACCATCTACCAAGAGATATCATCAAACCATATGCCAAGAATCCAATATGTGTCTCTAACAATGTATCAAACCATCACCAAGTTTTATCATGCATAATCACTACCATATACCAAGTGTTTACCTCAACCATGTACCAACAACACAAAGATGTGTCTCTAGAATGTACCCAAATCACCATACCATCCCTCAAGAATGTAACATATCACCAAGATATGTCAATCGCATCATGCATATAGACATACCTTAGAACTTATAACCGACATGGTGCTTCAAATCACAAACAAATAGACCAACCTGGGCATCAACAACCTGGTACAAGCATGATTCCTTAATTTTTTCTTGTCCTCATGGGACCAAGACAAGTTGTCATGCGGGACCTTGCATGAAAAACATTAGGTAACCTATGGGGGCACCTCACGAGATTCTAGTAGCATGACTCACATGGGTTATCCAAACTAGGGTTTCTTCAGAGAAGCCTCCACACACCTGCAATCCTGAAACTCTCTCCTTTTCTCTCCATTGCTACCTCATATTTATCCGTCGAAACTCAGTAATAGATCACTTACTCACATAAAAGATATTCAATAAAAATTTTGAGTGAATGTAGTTGTGAGTGACTTCTTGAGGTGTATATATACTTTCTCTAAGTAACCTATTTCCTTAACTTTAGGGATTCTTTAACTTTCTTGTTACAACCACTTTACCCTTTCATTAATTACTCACAACCAATTAGGGGCTTCTTAACCCATATTTGGCAATTCCAACTTCATGACCTCATAACTCCTCAACTGTGATGAATGACGTGAAATTACACCTATCCTTGGAAATGACATGATGAAGAGTATCCATTTATGAGTGTGTTACCCGCATTTACACTATCCTTCATGTACTTATTCCTGAAACAACTTCAGGCTTCATGACCACACCTATAGTTTTGTTGTAGAATTATTCAAAGCATCTTCCCATGAGGCCCATGCTTATATCTACACCATAAAGGGACTGGTTTGGATACTTCTCCAAATAAACCCACCACATCTTTTGAAATCAATGACAACCATTGTTTGTTGACATCAAAGAAAACCAATTTTCCAACAACATCAATGACAACCAACTATCTAACAATCTCCCCCTTTGGCATTGATGGAAACACTCATAATCCAAAACTCATACTCGACCTATGAATAATGATCCTCTGATGTTTCTCTCCCCCTTTGACATCAATGGAAAATGGTATCTCCCTTTGGGGTTTCTCTCTCTATCTTCATGCTTCTAATATTTATCTTTCTCCCCATTTAAGATCATGGGTAAAAGGGTAACTCCCCCTATTGATATACCTTATATGAAAAATATTTCTTTGAATTCATGTGCTCCTCCTATCTTCATGATTTTGATCTCTTTCTCTCACAATTTCTCTTCCTTGACTTTTCTGCAAGATGTCGTGTAGATCAACATGGGATTTTATGTATATCCTTTCTTTCCTCTCTTCTGGTGTTCTTTTTCCGTTGGTTCTTCCTCTTGTAATTCACTGACATATATAGAAATAATTCAAAGTTACTTGACTTCAATTCTTCATGACTTGTCAAGTTCACATTAATGACCATACTTTCTTCTAATGATATATTTTATGTTGTTCCTTTGACTGCTTGCCTTCCTGATTCCACTAATTCTAATTTTTAATATGATTTCGTCCATTGTTTTAGACCTGTCAAAGCTCTCATGAACCCATGTTGGCATAGACCAATTTTGGGAGAAATATATTTTTTGGGCACAAGCCTTTTTTTGGAAGAGAAGGTCTATTTCTAGAGTGCATGCCTTAGGAGGAAGAAAAGAAGCATGTAGAAAAAGAAGTAAAAGTAGCATGGATGAGGAAAATCATCATGGAGCGCAAGTAGATAGGCCTAATCATGTTAAGGTTAGGGTTTTTGGACAATATTGTAATGACTATAAGTTAGTATAATAGTATAAATAAAGAACTAGGAGGTGTAGGTCGGGTTCGATTGATTATTTGTGAGGTCAGTTGGTATTGTTGTTTAGTGGAATAAGTTAGTTTTTTTAGGGCTAGGTGAAAGGATGATGATATTGGTGTGATATAGTCAGCCCCCCTGAGGGTACTACCCTCATTTTTATTACAATCTTGAATATGTAATGAGCACAACGTAGATTTTGTATAAGGATTAATAAAAGAGCAGAATAGCCATATATCTTTGGACGTAGCCCCATGAGGGGGTGAACCATGGTAAAATACTATGTTCAATGTGTTATGAATGATTGTTTTTACTGTTATTTTAATCACCAATTGAATAATGAATGGTTAAATATGATTATAACAAAAGAATGAATGAATGAATCCTGGAAGTAGATGAATGAATAATGATGTTAATGCATAAGGAAAAGAATCAAAACACAATCCCCACTCCTTCCTAGACTGTCAAAACCTGATTATTGTAGTCCCCCATAAATATATCTCGGGTGAGACTGTTCTTTTCACTCTGTGCACAACGTTTCCTTCTGGTTTACATGGAGGGCCAATAGTTTTGAGGGTTTTGTTAGAAACCTATTGAGATCAAAACTTGGATCATCCCAGGTAACCAACAAAATGGTTTTGTTGCCGGATAGAACTTCACAGGATTGAGTGGAAGGGATCTATTGAAGAAAATAATGGAGGAAGAAAGCATTTAAGGGAATGTTCATGCCATGGAATCGATTGAAGGTGGATATTGAAAGATGGTTGAGGACAAAGGAACTCGAGTTTGCGCAGAAGGACAACATAAACCTTATTTTTACATTACGAAAATATCTCGATAAATACGTGTTTAGAAACATTCATGAGGTATTCTTCTATGATTTTCCACATATGTTGTAGGAGTGGTTATTGAGGCTTTAGGAAAACCATCCTACGAATCGGATCAGACAACTAGAGTGTTACCCTGTGGAGATCGCGTAGTTGCAGTGAGTCAATAATAAATTAACCCACACAATAGATTTTTGGTTAAACAATATTATTGCATGGTTTATCAATGAATTTGTAGTATATACCGCAAATTTGTATACTACTACAGAGAATGATTTTATGAAGGGACCCAGAGGTAGGTACATCATATCAATTTATACTTCTATCAAGAATTTATTATAAGACAACATTGTGATGACCATGGAATCGAACAACTAAACTTCCCTGTGCACATGGGGGAAGGGGGGAAGCACTGACAAGAGTTTGAGATATGGACAGGGAGATGGATAAAGGGAAGAATAAAGAGGACATGGACCCAATCATGATGGAACAGGACCAAATAAAGAAGATAATGGAAAAATCTATAAAGATGTGTAGCATAAGACCTTAGAATATAAGATGTACAACAAAATGAGGGCCATAGTCGATAGAGAGGGCTTGGTGAGTGATGAATAAGAGGTAGAGGATCTTTGGGCTATCGATCATGTTGAGGAAATCCTATGTGAAACATATGAAAGGAAAAAATGTGGTCCAGGGTCATGAAAAAAAGGAATAATTCCAATCCATATCACATTCAGTTTGGAACCTACAACCCCATGTGCGACTAATACACCTGAAAGAACACCAACATTTAGAAAAACAAATTTTAATGGAAGAGGAGTAGCAGGTCAGGGGTCGAATCAAGGAAAACCAACTAGGGGAGCAAGTTCAGGAATTAACAGTCAACTATATACACCACACGAAGGCAGTAGTTTGACACATTTCAAAATGGCAAGACTAGATTCCACCATCAGATTACCATAGTTTCAGAGTGAGGCATCTAAGGACCTTGAGAAGAATAAATTTATCTATGAAAAGTTCTACGAAGTGAAGCATTTCACATATGAGGATACAAAATTCATGTAGTTAGATATAACACTTAGATACCACATGCTGCAATAGTACATGAGCCTTGATGTAAACAGTCCACAAGAAGTACCAAACACTATCGCAGAGGTGAAAAATATACTGGTAAATGAGTTTCAAAAGACAAGATCATAATACTAGTAGAAGAATGAAATGATTGAAATCAGGAAGAAGCTAGGTGAGTTTTTTTGGGAGATTAATCATAGGCTCAAACATCTAAAAGGTAAGTTGAAGTATTCAATTACTGACATGCAACATAGGCAGTTATTTTTGAACTCACTTTTACCACACTCGAAGTATCCTTTGAGAAAACATTAGTTCCAAAATCAGGCAAGTGCCCTGCAAGAAGCCCCGCAGTTGGAAGAAACCCAATATCAACTGAAAGATCCAACAATAGAGGAGCTTAAGTGTTCGTTGTGGAGCCTGATTCTTTTCTTGATTTAGAGGTCTTTATTTTCAACCATTTTATACCTCATGAAGACTTTCCACCCTGGAATAATGTACACTCCTCCACGCGATGGAATACAAGGGGGATTACCCCCCCCTTTGGGGTCTGGGGGAAAGCGGGCCCCCATCGGGAATTCGAGGTAGAAGCCCTCGAAGGAAAAATTTCCTTGTAAATATATATTGTAATTTCATAATAAATCTAGATAGTTCATTATAAGGTCACAGGTCTTATGGTAGAAGTTATGTTAGGTTTGTTTTCCCTAGAAAGCAACCCTCTTTTATGAGGGAAATGTATTGTGGCTATGTATCATTTAGAATATTGTATTTTGAGTGAGGATACTGTGAGAGAAAAAAGAGGAATTTATTGTGGGTGTGATGTATGTTGTATCCCTTCATTTGGTGGATAGTAACAAAGGAAGGACCTGTAAATTTCTATGGTGGACGTATCCCACACTGGGTGAACCATGTATATTTGTGTCTCTATTGTATTGTGTATCTTCTATTTTTTATTTCTGCATTTGTTTTATTTTATTTCTCCGCAATCAAGTTTTTCTAACAACTGGTATTAGAGAGAAAGGTAACTCACAGGAAAAAGGGTTCCTAGTTCGAGTTGGAGAAATGGTGGAAGATGGAATGTTTAGGGTCGAGAAATTTAATGGCCAAAACTACCAGTTATGGAAGATTTAGATGGAAGATTATTTATATCAGAAGCATCCATTCCTACCATTGGGTGGAATATCAAAGAAGTGGATGGCCATGAATGATGAAGAATGGGATATTGTTGATAGAAAGTCTCTAGGAATGATACGACTGAGCATGGAAGCGTTGATGGCTATTAATATTTCGAAAGAAAAGAAAACGAAGGAGTTGATGGACGCATTGGATAAACTCTATGAAAAAACCTTGGCGTGCAATAAGGTATTTCTAATGAATATATTATTTCATATGAATATGTCATAAGGTGGGTCTATTGTAGATCATTTAAATGAATTTATACGGTTACTAATCATCTAAGTTCTATAAAAGTGGACTTTGATGATGAGGTCAAGTCTCTTCTAATCTTGTGATCATTTCCAGAAAGATGGAACGACTTGGTCATGGCTGTAATTAACTCTGTCTTTGGTTCAAACACTTTAAAATTTGATGATGTTGTTGGTGTTATCCTTAGTGAGGAAATGTGATAGAAAAGCACAGGTGAGACATTAGGTAATTTTTTAAACATGGATAACAGGGGAAGACAAAAGGATAGAGGAAAGGGCTCAGGGAAGCATGAGAATTCTAGAAAGGGAAGATCCAAATCCAGACTAAGAAAGATAGATTGTTGGAATTGTGGGAAGAAAGGATATATGAATAAATACTACAGAGATCCAAAGAAACAAAGAGATGGACAACAGGAGAAAAATCAGGAAGCAAATGTAACAGGTGATGTGTTACAATATGCTTTGATTATTTTTGTAGATAATATTTCTTATTCGTGGGTAGTATATTCAGAGGATTCATTTCATGCCACATGCCATAGGAAACATTTTTTATATTATGTTCAAGTTGATTTTGGACAGGTTCATTTGGGTGATGATGCACCATGCAAAATTGTTGGAATGGGAAAGGTCAAAATAAAGGAAAGGAATGGAAACCAATGGTTTTTGAAAGAGGTAAGACATGTTCCAGATATAAGGAAAAATATAATTTCAACAGGGTAGTTGGAAAGTGAAGGTTGTATATCCATATTTACAAATAAGGTGTGGAAGGTCACCAAAGGATCATTG